>PVIA01008764.1:0-69742 GCA_004024845.1 Tonatia bakeri | reverse complement strand
TTCCTGG
This sequence comes from Tonatia bakeri, assembly GCA_004024845.1. Taxonomy (NCBI): domain Eukaryota; kingdom Metazoa; phylum Chordata; class Mammalia; order Chiroptera; family Phyllostomidae; genus Tonatia; species Tonatia bakeri. The sequence goes on along the minus strand of PVIA01008764.1, from coordinate 69,735 downwards.
GTCCATTTCATTGCACATCGGCCATACTCTCTCATGGTTATATCCTAGGTCTAGCTATCACCTCAAACCATCTTACCTCAAAACACAAATGTCTTGTAGCCACTGCTTGTTTTGTCAAGTAGTCTAATGGAAAAACACCTTAACTTCTTTAGGACCTTAATCCATTGGCCCTACCACATACACTAGACCTCACACCATCTTAATCCACCTTCGCTTAAAAAATCCAGCAACCTGAAAACCTTTTTTGCTTCCATTACACTCACTCAGAAAATTCACAAGCTGAAATCTAAACTCTTACCTTCTTTGTGTCTACACTAATGCAGTGTAGAATTTTTACATTAATCTGGAAATTGGCCAGATTGATTTTACTACAAATTCACAATCTTGAATGGCAAATGGTTCTCAACACTTCCCTAGAAACCTATGCTGTTTCTTCAAGCAATAGTATTTTCCTACCCTGAAGCAAAAAATATTGCCCACATCTTTCTTTTTTTCTGATCTTCTGCCATCCTTAACCCCCATTCCACTTTTAGTTAAGGTTTTTGCATCATATTCCACTGAAATATTGAAACTCTCATAACAAATATGCTATATATCCTCATGGCCAAATTTATAAAATTAAACTGAACCTATTCCAATCTTCTCCTACCTTTTCCTTCAAAGGACAAATATCCTGGCAAAGGTCAATGCCTTTATATTTTGTTCATGCCATATGTTATATTATCTTTTTACAAGCTTTAGTTTTTTGCTTATCTCTTCTATTGCCTTAACACTATGCATCTATTGGATTGCTGCCGTAAATATAGAAACCCACTCCAGACTCCCCAACATTGAATATAAATCCTCGACTCCACATGCTTTTCCAGCTACCTCATCGTTTCTCTACTTACCTTCCTGAAGCTTTGGAAGCATTTTCTACAAACTCTGTTTTCTACTATCTCACCTCCCAGTCACTCTCCCACACACTCCAATTAGAATTTAAGTCTCATCAGTACATTAAAGTTGTTCCTATCATAATCACACCTACCTTGTTACTGCTAATTCAAATGGACTTTTTCCAAAACTTCTTGTTAAATACTCTTGACTGCTCTCTCACACTTCCCTCTTGTTTCTTGTATTTTGTGAAACTTTCTATTTTCATTTTTCTTTCATCTGGCTACTTTTCTTTTTTTTTTTAAGATTGTGAGTTTGATGCCCATACTGGCCATAGGTTTGTTTATTTATTTATTTTTTATTATTTTTTAAATATTTTATTTATTTATTTTTAGAGAGGGAAGGGAGGAAGAAAGAGAGAGAGAGAAACATCAATGTGCGGTTGCTGGAGGCCATGGCCTGCACCCAGGCATGTGCCCTGACTGGGAATTGAACCTACAATGCTTTTGTCCACAGCCCACGCTCAATCCACTGAACTACGCCAGCCAGCACTTACTTTTCTCTTTTTCAACCTCTTCTTTTACTTGCTCCTCTCTTACTACTAGAAAGTGTTGAAAACTTTCAGGAGTCAGCCTATGTTTTTTCAATGTCTCCTGCAATTTATTTTCCTAAATTTTAATTTCACTTTTTACTATGGCTTTAAATGCTATCTATATGCTCATAATTAAAATTTTGTAGCTTACCCCAGACTTCCCTATGAAGTGGTAGTATTAACTAATTTATTTTTCTCACATGGATTTGTGTTTATTGTGTATTCAATACAGGTCATTGTAAGCATAAAACCATGTCTTTTTAATTTTATTTTTGTTTATGCTGCTATGGTTGTTCTCATTTTTTTCTCCACTTCATCACCTCCTTCCAATCCCACCCTCTTGTTTTAACTGTTAGTTGCTTACTTGGTATCTGCAACTGACAGTCTTATCAAATTAACGTCTTCAAAAACAAGGGATAAATCTGCCTCATTCCTAATCCTTTCTATTTCTGTGAACGGCCCCACTATCTACCCCTGGAGTTGTTTAAGCCCAAACTCCTGCAGTCACCTATCAATGTATTCCTTTCCTTACTCATGACAATCAATCAAGTACTGTCAATATCACCTCTGATATTTATCTAGACGCTCTCCATGTTTGCCCATTGCTATTACTATCACTCTAGTCCAACTATAATCAACTTTCTCCTGCACAACTCACAGCTTATCTTCCTGCTTCTGTTTTTGATCCTTATGATGCATTCTCCATATATTAGCCAAAGTGATCCTCTCAAAATGCAGTCACAATCACATTGCTCCTCCTCTAAAAAACCCTATAACTGTGTTCCACTATGCAAATAATCTTGTGCAGCTAGGCTCACTATAGCCATTTAATTTAATATTTTAATTTCCTCTGTGCTCACTATGCTCTTGTCATATAAAGACTTCCTTCTGTTTCTTTCTATTTTTTAAATTGTTGTTCAAGTACAGTTGTCTCCATTTTCCTCCAACCACTCCCACCACCCCATCGATCCCTGCCTCCCACCCTGGAGCCTACCCATTTTGGCTTTGTCCATGTGTCCTTTACACATGTTCTTTGACAACTCTTCCCCTATTTTCCCCCATACCCTCCCCCACCTCCCTTCTGGTTGCTATCATATTATTCTTTATTTCAATGTCTCTGGTTATATTTTGCTTGCTTGTTTGTTTTGTTGATTAGGTTCCACTTAAAGGTGAGATCATATGGTATTTGACTTTCACCAACTGGCTTCTGTCACTTAGCATAATGCTCTGCAGTTCCATTCATGCTTTCAAGAAGGGTAGGAGCTCCTTCTTTATTTCTGTTGTGTAGTATGCCATTGTGTAAATGTACCATAGTTTCTTGATCCACTCATTTACTGATGGGCACTTAGGTTGCTTCCAACACTTGGCCATTGTAAATAATGCTGTTATGAACATTAGAGTGCATAAGTTCTTTTGAATTGGTGTTTCAGGATTCTTAGTGTATAATCTCAGCAGTGGAATTGCTGGGTCAAAAGGCATTTCCATTTTTAGTTTTTTGAGAAAATTCCATACTGTTCTTCACAGTGGCTACAATAGTCTGCATTCCCACCAACAGTGTGCCGGGGTACCCTTCTCTCCACAACCTCTCCAGCACTTGTTTTTTGATTTTTTTTTATGATGGCCATTCTGGCCAGTGTGAAGTGGTATTTTATTGTGGTTTTAATTGCATCTCTCTGATGGCTAGTGATACTGAACATCCTTTCAAATGTCTCTGAGTCCTCTGTATGTCCTCCTTGGAGAAGTGTCTGTTCAAGTCCTTTGTCCATTTTTTTATTGTGTTGTTTGTCTTCCTGGAGTGTAGTAGTGTGAGTTTTTCATATACTTTGGAGTTCAAACCCTTGTCAGAGATATCATTGGCTAATATATTTTCCCATATGGTTGATTCTCTTTTCCTTTTGTTAACATTTTCTTTAGCCATGCAGAAGCTTTGGCTAAAAGCCAAAGGCTTCATCATCAAAAAAATGATGAAGTCCTATTTGTTTATCCTTTCCTTTATGTCTGTTGTTCTGGGGGACATATGAAAGAAAATATTGCTGCATGGAATATCTGAGATTTTCCTACCTATGTTCTCCTCTGGGACTTTTATGATGTGGTGACTTATATTTACATCTTTTATCCATCTTGAGTTTATTTTTGTATATGGTGTAAGTTGGTGCTCATTCATTTTTTTGCATGTAGCTGTCCAGCTCTCCCAACACCATTTGTTGACGAAGTTATTTTTTCTCCATTTTATATTTCTGTCCCCTTTGTCCAATATTAATTGACCATAGAGATTTGGGTTTATTTCTGGGCCCTCTATTCTGTTCCATTTATCTATGTGTCTATTCTTACACCAGTACCAGACTGTTTGATTACCATGGCATTGTAATATAGTTTTATGTCAGTTATTGTGATCCCTCCTATTTTGTTTTTTCTCAAAATTGCTGTGACTATTCAAGGTCATTTATGGTTCCATATAAATTTTTGAAATGTTTTTTCTGCATCTGTGAAGTATGTCACTGGTACTTTAATAGGGATTGTATTGAATCTATAAATTTCTTTGGGTAGTATGGATATTTTATGATGTTAATTCTTCCAATCCATGAACATAATATAGATTTCAATTTATTTGTGTCTTCCTTAATTTCTTTCTTCAGTGTTCAGTAGTTTTCTTAATGTAGGTCTTTTACCTCTTTGGTTAGGTTTATTCCTAGGTATTTTATTTTTCTTATTGCTACAGCAAATGAGATTTTCCCCCTGGATTCTCTTTCTGATATTTCATTGCTGGCAATACAAAAATGACTTTGATTTCTGAATATTGACCTTGTATCCTGCTGTTTTGCCAAATTCACTTATTGCCAAATTCTAGGTTGAGTATTTTTTTGGCGGAGTCTCTAGGATTTTCTATGTACACTGTCATGTCATCTGCAAACAGTGATGGTTTTACTTCCTCGTTTCCAATTTGGATGCTTTTTATTTCTTTTTCTCATCTGATCACTGTGGCTAGGACTTCCAATATTATGTTGAATAGAAGTGGTGAAAGTGGACACCCTTGTCTTGTTCCTGATCTTAGTGAGAAAGCTTTCAGTTTTTGCCCTTTGAGTATGATATTGGCTATAGGTTTCTCATATATGGCCTTTAACATATTGAAGTATACTTCCTCTACTCTCACTTTGCTGAGTATATTTAACATAAATGGGTACTATTCTTTATCAAAGTGTGTTTTCTTCATCTATTGATATGATCATGTGATTTTTGCCTTTCCTTTTGTTTATGTAATATATTCCATTTATTGATTTGTGAATATTGTACCATCCTTGCATCCCTGGGATGAATCCCACTTGATCACGGTGTATGATGTTTTTAATGTGCTGCTGGATGTGGTTTGCCAATATTTTGTTGAGGATTTTAGTGTCTATGTTCATCAGAGATATTGGCCTATAGTTTTCTTTCTTTGTTGTGTGTTTATCTGGTTTTGGGATTAAGATGATGCTGTCTTCATAAAACAATTTGGGAGTCTTCCTTTTTCTTGGATTTATTGGAATAGTCTGTGAAGGATAGGGGTTAGCTCTTCCTTAAATGTTTGTAAAATTCTCCTGGGAAACTATTGGTCCAAGGCTTTTGTGTGTCCAGAGTTTTTTGGTTACTGCTTCAATGTCACCAGCTGTTATCAGTTTGTTCAGGCTTTCTGCTTCTTCTCTATTCAGTTTTGAAAAGTTACATTCTACAAATTTTTCCATTTCACCCAAGTTTTCAAATTTCTTGGCATATAGTTGTTCATAGTAATTTTTGTATCTGTGTGGTATCAGTTGTAATCTCTCCTGTTTCATTTCTGATTTTGTTTATTTGGGTCCTCTCTCTTTCAGTCTTGATGAGGCTGCTTCAAGACTCATTGAATTTATTTACCAGTATCTTTTCAAAGAATCAGCTCCTAGATTTATTGATCCTTTGAGTTATTCTTTTAGTCTCTATGTTATTTAATTCTGCTCTGATCTGGATTATTATTATTTTTTGTCTACTTACCTTTGGTTAGTTTGTTGTTGTTCCTACAGTTCTTGTAGATGTCGGGTTAGGTTGTTTATTTGAAATGTTTCTGTCTTTTTTTAGGTAGACATGTGTCACTGTGAACTTCCATCTTAGGACTGCTTTGGCCATGTCCCTTAAGTTTTGGAGTGTTGTGAGTTAATCTTCATTTGTTTCCAGAAATTTTTTTATTTCTTCCTTGATCTCATTCTTAACCCATTCATTGTTTAATAGCATGCTATTCAATCTCCATGAAGTTGAGTGTTTTTTAGTTTTTTTCTTGAGGTTGGTTTCTAGTTTCAGTCCCATGTGGTCAGATAAAATGCTTGATAAGATTTCAATTATCTTGAATTTGTTGAGGAATGTTTTGTCCTATCATGTGGTCTATCTTTGAAAATGTTCCATGGGCATTTGAAAAGAATGTGTATTTTGCTTCTTTGGGATGAAAACCTCTGTATGTATCAGTTAAGTTCATTTGATCTAGGGCATTTTTCAACACCACAACATCCTTGTTGATGTTTTATTTGGAAGATCTATCCATTTTTGGCAGTGGGGTGTTAAAATCCCCTAGTATAAGTATGTTGTTGTCTATAGCTTTCTTGAAGTCCTCCAAGATTTTCCTTATATATTTGGGTGCTCCTATGTTGGGTGCATATATGTTTATAATGTTTATGTCTTCCTGATGGATTCTTCCCTTGAGTATTATGAAATGTCCTTCTGTACCTCTTTGTATGGTCTTTGTTTTGAAGTCTATTTTGTCTGATATAAGTGTTGCTACCCTGGCTTTTTTTTTTTTGTAATTCATTTGCTTGAAATATTTTTTTCCCATTCCTTTACTTTCAGTCTATGTAGGTCTTTTGTTCTGCAGCGGATGTCTTGTAGGCAGCATATGTGTGGGTCATGTTTTCTCTCCCATTCTGCTCCTCTATGTCTTTTGATTGGAGCATTAATCCATTAACATTTCAGGTTATTATTGATAGGTACTTATTTATCCCCCCCCCTTTGTTTTCCTCTCTCTAGCTCTTTTTCTTCCTCTTCTTAAAGCATTCCCTTTAGTATCTCTTACAGAGCTGGTTTTGTGGAGGTGTATTCTCTCAGTTTTCTTTTGTTTGGGAAACTCCTTATTTGGCCTTTAATTTTAATTTAGAGCCCTACTGGGTAGCATAGTCTTGGTTGTAGGCCTTTGCTTTTCATTACTCAGAATATTTGTTGCCATTCCCTTTCGGCCTGTAGTGTTTCTGTTGAGAAATCGACTGCTAATCTTATCAGAGTTCCCTTGTATGCTACTTTGTGTTTCCCTCTTACTTCTTTTAAGATTCTCTATTTGTCTTTAAAACTTGACATTTTAATTATGGTGTGTCTTGGAGTAGGCCTCTTTGGGTTTATCTTGATTGGGACTCTCCGTGCTTCCTGAACTTGCATGGTATTTTCCCTCTCCAGGTTCAGAAAGTTTTCTGTCATTATTTTTTCAAACAGGGTTTTTACCCCTTGCTCCTTTTCTTTTCTTTTTGATATTCTTATGATTTAAATGTTGTTGTGTTTCATGTTGTCTTGTAGTTCTCTTAAGCTATTTTCATATATTTTTAATCTTTTTTTCATGCAGCCACTCTACCTGGGTATTTCTTTCTACTTTGTCTTCCAGCTCACTAATTTGGTCCTCAGCTTCATCCAGTTGATTGTAATTCCTTCTAGTATATTTTTATTTCAGAAATTGTATTCTTCATTTCTTCCTGGTTCTTGTTTAGAGTTTCTATTTCCTTTTTCATACTATTGTAGTTCTCACTCAGTTCCTTGTAGTTGTCTGTGAGTTCCTTGAGCATCCTTATCACCATTCTTTTGAGTTTTATATCTAATAGTTCTCTTACCACAATTTCATCTAGCTCTTTTAGTGCGGAGTCTTCCATTCCTTTTGCTTGCATGTTCTTTCTTTGTCTCCCCATTTTACATGACCCTTTTTGTTTGTTTCTGTGAATCCCTATGCTTTGTTTTGCCAGCTGTCTTCATATGGTGAACTTCTGTGGTAGGAGTTCTGTGAGACTCAGTGGTGCAATCTCTTTGATCTTCTTGTCTGGATCCTCTAGGGTTGCCCTTTCTTCTGTTTGTGTGGGCTGTCTTCTTGTATTTGGGTTTTAGCTGTTGGTGGCTCCTTTGTTGGTGGGTCCTCCCTTCCTTTGGGTTTACTAGTATTCACAACTCCAACCTTTTCTTTTATGTGATCAGGGGAAGGGTGAAGGTGAAATTGAGTAAGACAACAGGAGAATACTTTATGGGATTTAAAGTACTAACAAGTAGAGAAGAGATAGGAGGTCCTTTGGAGAAGTACAGCAATATCTGTGATATTTCACCCAACTAGCCACTTTTTATAAAAGGTGAAAAAGAGATAAGATTCTTATTAGAAGGAAAAAAGAATGTGAGCTGACTTTATGCAAGGTTAAAGGCAAAATATAGTGACAGTAAGGGATAGAAAGTTGGCATAGTATGTGAGAGAATAAAGTTAACCACAACAGTAATAAAAATCAGGAAGATGACAAAATGGATTTGGACCAGGAAAGGTGTTATGTGGGATTTGGAATAACAATAATATGCTAAGAAATATATAATTGTCTGTTTTTAAATGTCTTCTGCAACCTTTGGTCTCCGAACTTCATATCAGCTAGAATCTATTGACTGTTCACTTTGTTCCTTGAAAGGTTGGCTAGGTGTCCCATTTGGGTACATGAGCAAGTGGGTTCAGCTCTCACCTACCTCACCACCATCCTCCCACTCTGTTTCTTAAAAACTATGCTCATTCTAGTCTTAGAACATTGGTCCTTGCTGGCCCTCGGTAATTTGATATACTCAATTTCAAATTCTAACATGACTGCTTTGATCTTGTCATTTAGATATCAACTCAAATATCAAGCCCTTGGAGATATTTCCTGAGCACCTAAATTTCTTCAGTATGGATTCCTGTGAGCTTATGAGTCCAATATCAAGGTCAACATGTGCTTATTTTAAATACATAATTTAAAGTCCAATTGCTGGAATATGGTATAAATTTTCCCCCAATACAACAAAAGCAGAAATTCACTCAAGTAGTTGAAAACTCCAGTTCTAAAATAATTCAGATTATAATGGTCACTTGTTTTACCCGTGATACATAATTGAATCCTGACAAAGTGATTGTAATCAAAGGGTACATACAAGTTCACATAATCAATGTGGCTGAGCTTCCAGATGACCACATTCGAGATACTGATGGAAAAGGACACCAGGTTCCACTAAATTTCCAGCAACATTAAGCAAGTGCAAATTAGATGTCTTTTTTTTGTCATTCTTTTGAGCAGCTCATTTCTCATTGTATTAAAAGTCATCATGTACATGGCTAAATTAGTTTCAGCCTGATGTCATTTTATATATAAGCAAACTAATTGGTACAGCCTTAAGCATCTTAAATTGTGCATAGTGTAGTGTAGTAGCTTAATAACCAATATGAAAATATGAGAAAATAAGATCTACAATAATAGTAGTTATAAAGAAATAGTGAACTGAGTTGTCCCAATCCTCTTTAACAAACAAGACTGAAGGGAGCATGGTGAGCAAAATAACTCTATATAAAAAATGTTCTCAAACATAAAATTAATTTTCAATAAATGTTTCACTAACTGAAAAACTGATTGCAAAACCCTATGTGCACTACATAATGTTATGAAATACACACAGAGACTTGTCTGTAGCTTAATATTTGGCCAGTTAGCATAAAATAATTTTATTGAGTACCTTGTCCATTCACATATGAGTCATTTTTCCAAAGAAGCATTAAAAATATTTAGTTATTAATTCAAGAAACATATATTAAAGCCACATTAGGATTTCTATTATATGTGGAATCTAAATAATAAAATAATAAACAAAGAAAAATGAAACAGACTCATAGATACAGAGAGTGGAGTTGTTATTATCAGAGGAGAAGGTGTTTGGGGCAACTGGTGAAAAAGGTAAAGGGATTAAGAAGTACAAATCACTATTTACAAAATGCCACAGGATTTAAAGTACAGTTTAGGGAATGTAGTCAAAAGTGCTGTGATTACAATGTACGTAACTGGAAATACTGGAGAGGACACTGTAAAGAATATGATTGCCTAACCACATGGGGATGTACACCTGAAACCAATACAAAATAATATTGAAAGTAAGCTCTAATTAAAACATGAAAATTTTTAATAAAAACTTTAAAAATTAAAGTAAATTTTAAAAGGCCTCAATAACTATCATTTTTTCTATGAAGTTGGGACAAAAATTGAGAATATTATTTACAATTGAAGATGTGGTGGTAGGAGCACTCTCATACATTCTTAGCTGAATTGTATATTGGTTAGGCCTTTAAAACTTTAGATTTAAACAACACATGTACACACACACTACACTCATACATGCTATTGTAAATACATTCACACATGCACAAACACATCTAAGAAGTGTGCCTGGAAAAACTCCAGCTATTGTTAATATAATGAGAACAGTTTTCATAACATCGATGTAACCTGGCAGCCAGGAGAGTGGACTAGAATGTGCATGTGTGAACAATGACTACTTCACTGTACTAGAGGGGGACAGCAGACACCATGGAGTAAGAACATGTAGTGTGTAGCTGTCACATTCAAAATCACTAAGCAAGTAGAGCAATAAACATGCATCCAATATTGCATTAAGCTTGAACATTTCTCTGTGGAAACCATGTGGATGATTCAGAAGGCCACAGCTATGGGCAACTAGTGATGAGCAGCTTCATCAGGACAATGCACCAGCTCACACATCATGTCTTCTGCAGAGTTTTTTGATGAAACACCAAATTACCCAGCTGACCCAGTCCCCCTAGAGCCCAGATTTGGTGCCCTGTGAATTCTGGCTTTTCCCAAAACTAAAATCTCCTTTGAAAGGGAAGGGTTTCAAGGCCATCAATGATATTCAGTAAAATAAAACAGGGCAGCTGATGGGATAATTGTGTGAGATTCCAGGGTGCCTACTTTGAAGGAGACTGAAGCATCATTGTCCTACGTACAATGTTTCTTGTATCTTGTATTTTCTTCAATAAATGTCTCTACTTTTCATATTACATGGCTGGATAGTTTCTGGACATACTTCATATTCATCACACTGCCGAGGTGATAGCACAAAGTTGCACTAGAAATATATACCTGAAAAACAATAGTTGAAAGTAATAATACATGTACTTGTTGGAATGCTATATTACCCCTTAAAAAATGACATTGGTAAGTGGATAAAGGGACACAGTACTACCTATGATGAGATCCTATTTATAAAAAAAATAAATAAATAAAGACCTAAAAAGATAAATGGGAATTTATATACATTTATATAAAATGTAATAATTATGTAAATGCCTGCAAGGATATTAGAAGATTTACCATGGAACAATTAGTATGGTTACATCTAGGGGAATGGGGGGAGAACTTCCACATTTTTCTCTATAATAAAATTATATACATGTATCATACACATTAACTGAAAATGATTATAAATAAAAGTCTATAAATTTTTTCAAAATAAAACTAGACTAGATTTTCAACAAGAGACAAGTGCCAAATCAGAATAAAAACTTAGCTCTGAGCCATGAGACATGAGTCACCCAACTTGCTAGTCACGGTTATTATTGTAGGCTGAATAATGTCCACCCAAAGATGTCAAAGCCCTCACCCTGGAACCTGTAAATATGTTTTCTTTATAAAAGAGACTTTGTAGATCTCAAGATGAGAGGATTATTCTGTGGACTGGATATAATCACATAGATCCTATGAGAGGGAGGCAGGCACGAAGGTCAAAGATGGAGAAGGCAGTGTACAATGGGAGGACAAAGATGGAGAAAGACAGCTACAGAGAGAAAGATAGAGATTGGGGTTAAAGGATGCTACACTTCTGGCTTTGAAGAGGAAGGAACCGTCCGCCAGATAAGAAATGTAATCAGCTTGTAGAAGGTAAAAAAGGCAAGGAAATTATTTTGCCCCTCGAGTCTTCAAACGAAAACCAGCCCTGTGGACACATTAACGTTAGCCCAATCAGACTGAATTTCAACTCTGAGCTCCACAACCAAAAGAGAATAAATTTGTGTTGTGTTGTTTTAAGCCATTAAATTTGTGGTGATTTTTTATAGTAGCATTAGGAAATTAATATAATTATCCAGCTAGCTTATGTACTGAGAAAATATAATTGGACTATCAATATTAAAAATAACTTAGGCCCTAACTGACTTGCACAGTTGGTTGAAGCATTGTACCATGCACCAAAAGGTTGCGGGTTTGGTTACCCATCAGGGTACATAGGTAGGTTACAAGTCCCCTCCCTGGTCATGGATTGTATGGGAGGCAATCAATCGATGTTTCTCTCTCACATTGATGTCTCCCTCTCCTTCACTTTTCTTTCTCTGTCTCTCTAAAATCAATAAAAAATATATCCTTGGGTGAGGATTTAAAATAAATATAATTTTAGTAATGTAAAATAACAAATATTTATAAGTAGTCAAAATATGTTAGAAACTATGCTAAGAGCTTTGCATACACATCTCATGCAATCCTCATGACAGCCCTATGTGCAGGCAATATTGATATCCTCCCCTTCATATGTGAGAGTCTGAAGCTTAGAGAAATTTAGTAATTCCCCAACGAGAAACACAACCGAGAAATAAACCGAGATCTGGTTGACTCCACAACCTTCTTGTGGTGGTGAGAACATGAACTACTTTTGCTATCCTAAGTGTGGTGAGGCTCTGGTGCTCATTCTTCTATGTGGCTTTTGATTTAAAACCATTTTTATACAAATATGTTAAATTTTTTACAGATAATTAAACTGGTCACCTGTGAGCATATTGCAATATACATATGTAGTGAGGAATATGATGCTAAGAAACCAAAACATGCTCTATACTCTAAATTAATGAAATGGGCTTCTATTTTCTGTGCTTACATATAACATGTGTATCTGTGTGGTAACGGGACACATTTTGTGGAGACATTAGGTGGTCTTTCTCTTGCTTGGTGCAAAGAACATGGATTATGTGGTTTTAATGTCACACAGGGTGGTCTGCCTGGGGACCACCAGCTTCACTGAACAGTGTGCATCAGGACAGGACACAGCTGACATGTTTCTGAAGCAGTGTTACTCTTGTGCTGGGTAATAGGATGCTGCTACAAAACTGTAAGGGGTGATGGTAAAGGCTGAAGTTCCAGACCCTTCTGAACACAGATTTGATATGTTTCACCTGTGCTTTGTATAAAATTCCTTCTACTGATGGAGGAAAGATGGAGTTGCTGTTCAAGTTTTGGAATGACTTCTGTAGAGGATCTCTGGGAGAATACTGGAAACTCTGATTCCAGAGCCCGCTCCAGGAGAGACTGCTCTCAGACTAACCGTGTTGTCAGTCTTACAATTTAATCAGATTTCAGTACTTCTGATAAAGACTCTATTTCAGGGGTGTCCAGCCTGCACTTACAGGCCACGTGCAGCTCAGGATGGCTATAAATGTGGCCCAACACAAAAATCATAAATTTACTTAAAATATTATGAAATTTGTGTGTGTGTGATTATATGTAACAATGTATTTAATGTGTGGCCCAAGACAATTCTTCTTCCAGTGTGACCCAGAGATGCCAATGTTGGACAACACTGCACCAAGGCTTAGGGATCTCAGGATTGGGGCTGCTATAGTCTGAAGGATCCCCTTCCAGCTCTACCATTTGCTGGCATCACATTCTGTGCTGCCTCAAGACTGGCTCCAGAGTCAAGCAGGGAAGACGAGAATGGTGTTGCCTCCATCTCTGCACATTCACCATGAACTCACAACAGCCACGGTCATGGCACTTTCCTAATGAAATGGGGAAAGAGTCAACTGAACAGTTCTCTTGAGTCACAAAGTAAGGTTGGTTTTGTGTTGATTAGCTGTTATTAAGTGGGGTTCCATTGTGTAACAGGGAGTTGAAATTTTCAATAAGCATGAGCTAGAGCAAACATCAGCTTTCCATGTAAAATCAGTAAACAGCCTTGACAGAAGACAAGGTTGCCAGGAATAAATCTCCCATCTGGTGAAAGGCTTTTGAAACGCCACTTCCTATTCATATCGTCACTATGGCTGCAGCTAGATGACAATACCCCTAGTATTACAAGTAACCTGCCCAGGCAGTTCAGTGAAGCAGCAACACTCAGTTTCACTGATTAAAAATGGAAGTTTTCTTGCTAAGCTAACTGAGATCTAACAATCTTCATTTCACAAAGGTATGAATTACCACATACCAGTGAGATAAGTAAAAATACTCTAGGTATGGACACGACATAATCAACTGTCATTTTCTAAAGTGTAGTCTATCTCATCAATTCACTACCTGCTTTCCATGAAACAATAGTGGGGGACTTGCTGATAACAAAAACTCTCCCTAAATTTCAAATACAGTGTTAAAACTCTCAGGACAAAATTAGGTATTTAAGAAAAAGTGCCCTGGCTGGCATAGCTCAGTGGATTGAGCGCGGGCTGCGAACCAGGCATCGCATGTTCGATTCCCAGTCAGGGCACATGCCTAGGTTGCAGGCCATGTCCCCCAGCAACCACACATTCATGTTTCTCTCTCTCTCTTTCCCTCTCTAAAAATAAATAAAAATAAAATCTTTAAAAAAAAGTGACATTTATTTCAAATGTCATTTATTTCATTACTTAATTTATTTTATCTACTTTTACTATAATAACTAGCTTCTCTCTGATGTAATGGTGTACCTTGTCTAAGCACCAGCTTAGAAGATCCTAAGTCCTATCAGAGTTGCTGGTAAATAGCATCGCCCATAAACAAATGGAAACTTGCAGGTGTGACCTTTCACTGAATCAAAGGATAATTAACTTTGAGGAACAGTGATACTAATTGGTGACACACTACATTTTATTATTTTCTGGAACTGAAATTTTGAAAAATAAACAGAATTAAATGGCTGAGCAATAACTAATACATGCAACTACAAAAGGATTTTCATATATATTTAATTAAATTGACCTTAAGCTATCCTGTAATGTTTATTTCAACAAATAGCTCATGATATGATCATTTTTGGTATATTTGTGTGACTTGAAGCATCTTCTAGATATAATCATTCAAAACATCATTAAACTTTACTGTTTGTGTATCATTAGTGTCTATAAAATATATTACCTTGAGCAAATGATAACAAAGAGATACATTTCATTTATGTGGTTCCCATTTCACATTACCAATTACCAATAGACTACATGAATTATTTATCATTTCACATTGGCTTCATATCAAATATCCTACCACATATATATCAAAAATTGAAAGTGTAATTCTTTTATTTTCTCCTTTTCTTAGAAGCAAATATTCGGAGAATGCCAACAAAATTCTTATGTAAATGCAAAGCAAAACTGAGATAGAAGGAAATCTTCCCCCAAAGGAGATTATTTGATTTGGATTGAAAATAATAGAGGTCATTTCAATCCAAATGTTGAAGATTCTATAATTCTATATGTAATTAATTGAGTGAAATCTAGGGTTTGTATATTTATGGGAGGTGGTCTCATTATATCATTTTAATAAATCAATATAAACACATGGATGCAAAATGAGCTGAAACTAACTTTGGATTCATTTTTTTTAATGGACAAGGAAGTAAAACTATAATTTGAAATGGAAATGATACCCATTCTCATTCCTTTAACCTGACTTTATTAATATCAACTTTGTTTTCCATGTGGAAATGTATTTCTCACACATAATTTATTCTTTAAATATTCTCCCTTTCTGCATTCATCATTTTATTTTGAATTAGAAGATGACTACACTATTTTCCTATCAGTTGTACACACAAAGTAAAATATTTTTAAGCAAAAGGGGGAAAACAGCATTTGACCCTTTATCTTTCATACACTGGTAATTCAGCCTGAGCTGTTCTTGTCCTTTTCCATATGGGCTTCTCCCTAAGCCAGCTCATTTAATAGATGCTGGCTTCTCCATTGATTCTTGTCAATGGCACTCAAATCAAGCATTAGTATGTTTAAAGTACAAGAAGTTTTTATAAAATGTAAATTCCTTGGATCAGCTCCAGACATTCTAATTTAGTAAGTTTTGAGTGGCATTCAGCAGTCTAAGTTTTTCTAATAAGAATTATCAAATAATTTGTAGAAAATAGTTCATACATTGAGAAACACTAGAGTAAAAATGATATATATATAACTTTGAACTAATAATTCCATTTATATATATGTAAAACTGAATTAATCTTGTCTTAACAAGCTTGCACTAACTCTAGAAAAGGGCATATAATTTCTCATTAAAACTATCAATTTCTTTTAATTTTATTAATTTTTGGTGTGGTAACATTGGTTAATAAGATTATATAAGTTTCAAGTGTACAATTCTATATACAGATGTATGCATCTGTATAATGCATTCTGCTCCCACCATCCAAAGTTCAGTCTTATTCTGTCCCCATGTATTTGAACCCCTTTACCCTTTTCTAACCTCCATCCACCTTCACCTGAGTAAAAACCATACTACTGTCTGTGTCTATAAATTTTTGTTTCTTTGTTTTTCTTGTTTGCTAATTGTTATTTCAGCTAGGAGAGAGTGGAATCCAATATTCAAACTACAGAAAGAAAGAAACTACCAGCAAAGAATAATATATCCAGCAAAATTATCCTTTAGATATGAAGGAGAAATAAAGACTTTTCCAGACAAACAGAAACAAAGGGAATTCATTACCAGAAGGCCTCCATTGCAGGGGCATATATGTCTTTACGAACAAATGCTTTCAAATTTGTTGAGTAGACATCCAGAAGAGCAGTTGCTGGGTCATATGGTAGCTCAGCCATTTCTTTTTCAAGTATCCAATAATTACTATTTCATCATCTCACACATTTAAATCTTCCTTTTTCACATTTCTTCTATTTTCTATTTTTATTTAATCTTATTGTATTTTTCCCATTACCATTTAGTCCCCTTATACCCCCTCCCCCCAGCAATCACTACACTGTTGTCCATGTCCATGAGTCTTTTTTCATTTTTGCTTAATCCATTGACCCCCTTCCCTTCTCCCACTAGCTATCATCCTGCTCTGTTATTAATATTTTGAAGACCTCTACACTATTTTTCATAGTGGCTGTACCAATTTACATTTCCATCAGCAGTGTTCAAGGGTTCTTTTTTCTCCATAACTTCTCTAACACTTATTATTACTTGTTGTATTGATAATAGCCATTATAATAAGTGTGAGGTGGAAGCCCATTGTGGTTTTTATTGGTCTTTACCTGTAGCCAGTGAAGTTGAGTGTCTTTTCATGTTTGTTGGTCATCTGTACGTCTTCTAGGAAGAAGTATCTATTCATGTCCTTTGCCCATTTTTTAGTTGGATTTTTTGGGGGGTTTTTTGAGATGTATAAGTCCTTTATATAATTTGGATATTAACTCTTTTTGGAGGTGTTGTTTACAAAATCTTCACCCATTTGGTTGGTTGCCTTTTTGTTTTGCTGACAGTTTCTTTGCTGTTCAGAGTCTTTTCAGTTTGATATAGTGCTATATTCCCTGATTTTTGCTTTTATTTCCCTTGCCTTTGCATCCACCAAATTTATAAAATCCTCTCTAAAACCCAGGCCCATTAGTTTAAAAGTATCAGTGTTGATTGATAGAACTTAGAAACCAGGAGATTCAACATGCTCACTTATAGGTTTTTCAATTTCATTCAGATTTTCATTAAAATATTTTATTGGGATTCAGATTGATACTATTGATTAAAATCAGGCATAAGAAAATACTTCAGACCCAATTAAATCATTAATATTTAGTGTTATAAAAAAGGATCTGAAAATTTACTTTATATTCTATATGTGCAATAGGTATTCTTGCATCATTTGAGAAGCATTTTAATTTCAGTTTTTAAAAAGCTTGAAACCTATTGTAGAAACTTGT
This sequence comes from Tonatia bakeri, assembly GCA_004024845.1. Classification (NCBI taxonomy): domain Eukaryota; kingdom Metazoa; phylum Chordata; class Mammalia; order Chiroptera; family Phyllostomidae; genus Tonatia; species Tonatia bakeri. Next base: position 52,315 of record PVIA01008764.1, on the reverse strand, counting down.
GAGTAAAATTTATTCATATTTGTTATTTTCAGAAACAAAGACACACAAGGATATATATTAGTTCCATTTCACTTACCAGGTTGTTTTGAGGTTTGGGTTGCATATGTGCAAAACCTGTGCAAATTCTAAAAACACTTCAGAATTAACAACCTGGGCCTAATATATACATGGAAAGCTGCCAAGTTCAAATGAATGGACTTCTCTTGTGTTTATTGAACTTCTGTGATGGGAAATGGCAATGGTTTCCCAAGTTTTCCTTTTTCTCCCACTCCTGTAACTGCTGTGTCCACTCCAGTCTGCACTCACAGATAAAACCACTGGGAAGTACATAGTGTCATCCTGCACAGCGTGAGTGCAGAGGGCTAACTGCCCAGTGTGGTTTGAGGCATTGTCGGGGGCATGTGTGATAGAGTGGGAAGGAGTATGCGAATGCAAATTTGTCTCAGTGTGTGCAAATTTCCCATAAGCGGTTGGAAATTGATGTAATCTGATTTTATCTAATACTACAGAAAGCCTGTAGGAGACCGTTCTGTGTGGCGTGGGCCCAGATCCCACTCCAGATGCACAGGACCCAAGCCCACAGATAGGTTCTCCCATGGGAAATCAGGCCTGCAATGTGCCTAGGTCGCTTTGAGTCTTCGTTTTTGCTAAAACTCCCTCACCCTGAATTGAGGACATTTACTGCAAAGTAACTTCCTAAAATCCTTGCTAAACCTTCCAAGGATCAGTGTAACCAGTTCAACCACTTTTGCCTTTTCATTTGCAAATATCCCTCTTCTATGATGTGATTAGCGGCATTGGCTCTTTTGTTTTCTGTAAAAGGTAACCATCTAAAGCAAACCTGTGCATAGTGAATGAGGACCATCATGTAAGGTGGTGGAGAAACCCAATAAAGGCCTGTCATGGCGGAGGCCACAGCTTTTGCTCCCCTTAAAAGAAAAGCCATGCTGTCCCTTTTCCTGCACTGGACTTGGTAGTCTGTGTGAATGTCTCATTTCATCCATAATGACGTGGACATTGCAGGCCGGTGTCTGCATCAAAACTTCAACGTAAAGGGGAAAGGATGAAAGCTATGTCATTGACAACCATTCTCAATATTGGTTGTTTAAGACTGTCGAAATATAAATGTCAAAGTATAAATTGTATGAGTTTTTAATCAGAGTTCAGTGGTAACACTCGAGAAGGATATTTGGACTATTTTTCTTTTATTCTAAAACTTATGTATCATCTTCAATATTTTATTTTTAAAAGAGAGACAATGTTTATACACACTCAAAAAGGGAGGTCTGCTTTTATACTGTATATCATTTCCCTCATAGTTAAACCCTGTGTAACTTCATCTTTTAATGACTGTATTTACCCTGAATAAATTCATGAAGTCACTTAAATTAGGGAATTTTTACTAAAGTAGGTTTGCCTAGAGCAGATTTGAATTTCTCATCCTCATTAGAAGATACATGTTCCTTGAAAATGCTTTAAACTTTAAATTAAAAAAAAAAAAGGAAATAAGGCTCCTGGAAGAGGGGCATAAAAAACACACAAACAAAAAAGCCCTAAAATATCCCAGAATTACATAGCCAGAAGGGAGGTCAAGAAATCTAGCCTTTTACTTATTGAAAAGATTGCAGCTAAGGAGTTACCTCATCTTTAAATACATATACATCTCCCAAGAAATAGCCATCCTAGCCCCCATTTAGTAAATGACCCTGGAAGGTTATTCAAAGCTATGGTTCTTCCTGCTAGAACCCTTGTTGCATCTATCTCCATTTTATTTGTCTTCTGTGAAAATGTACATGTCCTCTTCTAGAAATGAATCTCATCAGAGACTTGAAATCTGTTACTTCATTCCCCAACCCAGATTTCAATTTTTTCATATAAAGTGACTAAGGTTTCTTTATATTCATCTATACTCCTTGCATATAACAGACAGCTGATAAATATTTATTGTATTAAATTGACTCAGTTGATTTCCTCTGGATTGCTGGTTAGGCCATGTCTTGTTTTAATTATGAGGTCTTAAGGTTGAAGCAGATATACTCAAAACAGAATTTAAGTAATCCTGAGTAGAATGCTTCCTATTATTACATCTGGCTTTTCAACCAATCTGTTCTGTGCAGATTACTTTCATCCCAAATTAGGTTACCCTTAGGAGCTGCTAATACTTTAAGAGGGCCAGAAGACCATCCCCTTATTTAGTGACCTGAGACTCTAGGAACACTGGCGTATCTGCCTAGTAAACCATTATCAGGTATGCAGTTGGTAATTGATAACTGATGGTGGGCAAATAGCACAGGTTAAGAATCTGCATAAAGAATCTTTACAGCATTCTTTCTTTTGTTTTATTTATGTCTCCTAATTCAGAGAAATTATAATTTGTGATTATATATTATGTATCACTCATTGTACTGATTATACCACACAATTCCTGCTTTAAAGGCACTAAAAATCTATTTAGGGGACACATGTATACTCATCAAAACCCAGATTTGTAGATGTAAGGACAGAGATTTCGTAGGGTACTATGAGAACACAGAGGAAGTGCGCACAGTGGAACTCTTAGGAGGGCAAATGTCAGGTCAGCAGTGCACAGGGAACACACAACCACAGCAAAAGAGGGAGGCACTGTGAAGCAATCCTTTCTTCCAGGTAGCAGCCTGTGGATTTTTTCCTACTCACTCCAGGGATATTCCTGGTACATGAAGCACACAAGAAAAAGAAAGGAAGTTAAAGAGGAAAGAAAACAGAAAAGAGCAAAGAAGAAGGCAGGAAAGAAGAGAAAGTAAAAGAAAAGCAAAGGAAAAAATGAGAAAATGAAACAAAAAATAACAACAACAACAACAAAAGCAGTTTCATAACAGCATTAATTACAATAGCCAAGATCTGGAAACAGCCCAAGGGCTCATCAGTAGATGAGTGGATAAAAGCACTGTGATGTATTTACACAATGGAATACTACACAACTGTAAAAAATAAGGAACTTCCACCTTTTGTGATAGAATGGATGAACATGGAAATTATCATTTTAAGTTAAATAAGCCAGTGAGAGAAAGACAAATACCATATGATGTCACCTATATTATTAATCTAATAAATAAAATAAACTGGTGAACAAAATAGAAACAGAGGAATGGATACATGGAACAGGCTGTCAGGGGGCTGGGGGATTGAATGAAAGAAGAGAAAGGGATTAGCCAAAGAGCGTATATGTAAAACCCATGGACACAGACAACAGTGTGGTGATGGCCAGAGGGAGGGTGGGATGGGGGCTGAGTGGAGATAACCAAAGGGATGGGGGAATGGAGACATCTGCAATAGTGGTAATAATAAAAATAAAGAAAAAATGGGGGCAGGGGGCAACAGGACCACGTCTCTTGGACAGTTCCCAGAACAACTTGACCACTACTCTACCTCTAGCAGCTACTCTACAATCTTCCGTCCTTCTAACTACTTCATAGTCATGTTATATTCACAATACTTGTAAAAATTTTATGACTGAGCATTGGGTTTTCCATGAACTTCTTTCTAACGCAGCAAAGCGGCAGTGATTAACTCTCCTTCCTTTTGATCCCAGCAGTTGTTTGCCAGAATCACTCTTTGCTCTTGAGAGTCATCTGTTTCCACTCATTAGAGTCTACTCCAAACTCACTGGGACAAGGACAGTTTCCCAGTCATTCCTACAGATCCTAGTACACAAGTGAGGAGTCTTTCAATCAGTTGCATACCAAAACTGCTTCTAGAAGGAATGATCTGTACTAATTTTAAACCCAGATAGTAATTTTAACAGCCTTTAGACAAAATCCCATTCTGGCCTTCATTATATTTTACCTTCTCTCTGAATGCTTATGTTCTGCCTGGGCCTTTCTCCCTTAGACTGTGTAAAGAATAATATCCATACATGAACACCTTTGCCTCTATTATATTCAAATCCCTTAGTAACTTCTCAATTTTCCATCAAATCTCATAGTCACAGCAAGTAGCTTTTAACCCTATGGAAAGAATTTCTCAAAATGTGCCCCATTAAATAACAATTCTTTGAGATGCTTAGGGAAAGAGGTTTGTGGTCAAATAAGCTTAAGAAAAAATGAAAAAGTCTCTAAACAGACATTTTTTTTTAAAGCTTAACATTGCTTAAGGTTAGCATTGAAAAAAATCAGAGTAACCTGGATATGTTTTTAAAATGCAGATTCACGTGGCTTACCTTAGACCTCCTTAATCAACATCTTTTTTTTTTTACCTTCCCTGGCATCTCTGATGTCACCATCCTTGTTGGATTCCAGAGCCAGTATTTTAGGGTCTTTGTTCTAACTTATCAACTCCTTTTCATTAATCATCTGAAATCACCTCTCTAGCATTCTATTAATCAACTTCATAATAGCACTCTTTGCATTCTTAAGAAAAGTCTGTAACTATTGACATATTTGTAAAGATGATGGAAATAGGAAAGTGAATAAAGATAATCCCAATAGGTGACCATTTCAGGTTTTCACTCTTGAATGTTTACATTCTTCTCAGTTCCTTTTCTCTCTGTAAGAAATCTTTCCCCAACTTAATGTGGGTGTGTATCCGTGATTTTTCAGAGATTTAATATTTTTTGTGTACTAATGAGAAACAGGTAAAGCACTGTGGACTTTAATGTTAGTGACCTTTGCATATAACAATAAATTATTACTTTCTTAACAGATACACAAAATATATTTAAAACTACTTCAACTAATTTATCAAAAAAGTGTGAAAAATATTTTAGAATTGGAGTTTTCATCTTTCTTTTCACAAAAAATATTTTGAGCTGACAAAAATTGAAGTAATTCTAAAATGTGTAATTTCTAATCAAAATGTGAGGTTTAAGTTGTAGTTTAATGTATATACAATAAACAGCACAAAAAAATTGGGGCCTGGTTGGCTACAGATTGATGTTAATTAGAATGAACTAGTATGTAAGGAAGACCCATTTTTAACTAAAAATAATATTTGCATTAAACTTCAAGTGCTCAGTTTGTTAAAAATTCTCAGAAATAGCCCTGGCTGGTGTGGCTCAGTGGATTTGAGTTAACTATAATTATCTTTCAGCATTTCTGCAACTAGTGTGTTTCATTGTTAAAATTATCAGGACAACAGTGATTTTTTTCCTTAAAGAAATAAAACTTTTACAATATAAAAAAGCTTGTAAGTTATCATCATTCACAATTTAATCTACAAACTATTACAGGCTTATTTTCTGTGAGGTTCATACATGATTTCTTTCTTTTTATTTAAAATAGTATCAGTTAGCTCTGGCTGTGTGGCTAAGTAGATTGAGAGCCAGCCTGTGAATCAAAGGGTCACCAGTTCAATTCCCAGTCAGGGCACATGCCTGGGTTGCCGGCCAGGTCCCCAGCTGGGGGCACAAGAGAGGCAACCACACATCAATGTTCCTCTCTTTCTCCCTCCCTTTCCCTCTCTCTAAAAATAAATAAATGAAACATTTTAAAGTTGTCAGAAATAGAAGGCAATTCTTGTTTTTAATTTTCAAAATTAGTTGCTTTCTCCTTTATTAATTTACCCTCAAGATTAATTAGAAAAAGTATTTGATAATCTATGCTTTCTTTCTGACATCTCAACCTCCATCTTTTTAACTAAACGCTCATTATATTTTCACTTGTAAAATCAAAGTTTGCTTTTTTAAAAAAGGAAAAAAAATATTACTGCATTACAAAAAAATAGTGTTTAGAATTTATCATGTCAGTGATAGTAAGTAAAATGCAAAACCAATGAAGATGTTTAACACTGTCTTTTGCTCCTGCCAAAATTTCATTCTGGTCTTTATTTTATTTAATAAAAGACAATGGGCACTATATATCTTTTCCAAAATCTTGTAATGCTTGCAATAAAGTGTAAGACTCCACCATAAATATATGTACATGGCATTTATGTTCTGGCAGTTCTTTGTTAAAGAATAAGGAATTTTGAACAGTCATGTTCCTCAGTTCAGGAATCAAAGATTTTCTGAATAAGGGAGCCTTTGAGACTGGATTTCTGCCTTGTTACATGATTTCTTCATGATTGAATCCTCCCCAATTCCAGTAAAAAATGATTCAGGATACAGTGGCTGCAACTCATGATAGTGGTAATGAGAAATTCAATAAAAAAAGACAGCTGTGCAACAGAACTCAAAAGCATGAGTGGGGAGTGCAGCAATCCAGCAAAGGATCATTGCAATTATTGCCAATGCAGCATCTGCGTGTGTGTGTTCAACTTTTGCCAAACTGATGGGAGAAATGAATATATAATCGTTTTGTGGAAATATTCCTGAGATTCAGAACTTTCTAATATATTTATTGGCTACTTGTGTCTCTTCTTTAATTTAAATTCTATAATGCATATATTTATCTTTTTCATTTGGTTGTTAACCATATAGAATTAATGTTAAAAATTTCTGACCATTACCTGTTGCAAATATTTGTTCTTTACTTCCTATAAAGAACCAATGGAAAATATATTCACTCCAACTGTGAAAATAGCTTCAGAGTTTACTGTAATTTTTTAAATATTTATAGTAGAAAGAAGTTTGTCTTTCTGCGTAGAGAAGGTATCTACAAATCAATGTTAACTATCTTAAATACTTATATTCCACAGGCAAGTTCAAATACATGAGCAACTACCGAAGCTGAAGGGTGATTTTTTCCCCCAGGTAAATCCTGTTAATAGCAATCTTCATCCAACAAACTATGTCCTGTTTTTGACATCTATCATATCAGATTCTCCATCAGTGCGTCGTAAGGTGTCATTGGGTTAAGCTTGTTCCCTAAGATAATTTTGAACCAGAATTATTGTGGCCTTTCTCTGAAAAAAGTTATAACAACTCTTTTTATAGCTCTTTCAAGTCAAGAACTAAAATACCCATCGTGACAAGACATAAAAAATAAGCAATGTTACCTGAAAAAAAGTTAAATATTTGCTAAGAATTAAAAATGTAACACTTAGAATTATTTAACAATTTTTGTCTGAACATTAAAAATAAATTTTGGATTTGAATATTTTCCTTTTAACTTGTTTGAGATATAATTTATATCTAATAAACTGCATGTATTTATAGTGTATAATTTGATAACATTTCACATTTAATTTTTCAGTTACAGTTTACATTCAATACTATTTGGTACTAATTTCAGGTATAAAGCATAGTGATGAGACAATCATATACTTTAAAAATGGCACCCCCAATATTTCAGGTACCCATCTAACACTGTATATAACTTTTTATATATGTGCATGCCCTTAAATCATCACTGTAATTTGTAATAAAGAGATTCATCATGCTCAAAAGTTTCTTCTTGCCTTTGTGTAATTTCCACTCCATGTCCTGACAACCACTGATAGTCCTTAATGAAGCATTTATGCAAATAATTTGTTCAGTTTTTGTTTTTAAGTTTGTATGATATCTTCTTAAGTTTCAAGAGTTCTTTATAGATTCTGGATATCAGTGTTTTATTTCATATGTGCTTTACATATATTTCTACCAGTTTATGGTTTATTTTTACTCCCTTAATAGCATTTTAAAGGAACAAATAGCTTTAATTTAATTGGATTTAATGAAATCCAATTTATCATTCTTTAAATTTATGTATATGTTTTTACTTATATCTCAGAATTCTTTGCTAACCCAAAATCACGAGGCTTTTTCTATCTTCTTCTCCTAGAACTTTTATAATTTTCATTTAGTCCAATGATTTATTTTATGTTAATTATTACATATAGCATAGATCATTGATCAAAGTTAATTTTGCTTTTTTATATGGTTATACAATTATTTGAGCATCATTTGATGACTGCTGTTCTTTCTCTACTGAATTGATTTTGCACCTTTTCAAAATAATTTGTCCGTATATGTGTGTCTGTTTCTGGATGTCTAGTCTGTTCCTTTAATGTATTTATCTATCTTCACCAATGCAAAAAGTGTCTTGAGTAATAAGCTTTATAATAAATCTTGACGTTAGATATTATTAGTTCTCCATCTGTGTTATTTTCTTTACAAATTTACTTTGGCTAATCAAGGTCCTTTTCATTTCCACATTAATTATCAATCAGTTTGTCAACATTTGCAAAAATACCTACTGGGATTTGATTAAGACTGTGTTAAATCTTTGTATCAGTTTGGGGAGAACTTACATCTCAACAATATCGAGTTTTCCAATCTATAGGTGGTACATCTCTTCATTTATTTAAATCTTTACTTCCTCTCATGGAACAGACTGAAAGTGACCAAAGGGGGGATGTACACTGGTGGAAAGAAGGGGAAGGGACTAGACAAAGAACATGTATGAAGAATCCACAGACATGAACAACAGTGTGGGGACTGACTGTGGGAGCCAGGATGCAGGGCTATACAGGAGGGCAAAGGGAGGAAAATTGGGACAACTGTAATAGAATAACAATAAAAAAATGAATTTTAAAAAAAACAATAAAAAATACTCCAAAAAAATTTTTACTTTCTTTCAGTACTGCTTTATATTTTTCCCTGTGTAAATCTTCAATGTCTTTTGTCAGACTTAACCAAACATATTTCATATTTAATACTATTGTAAATACCACTTTTTAAATTGTCATATATGATTGTTTGGTATATAAGAAACAATTGATTTCTGTATATTAAGATTGTATGCTGCCCTCTTGCTAAAGTCATTTTATTAGCATTAGTAGTTTTGATTTATTTCCTTGGATTTTTTTCCACAATCACATTATCTGTGAATAAACACAGTGTTATTACTTTCCATTACAAATGTAAATATTGTCTCCCTTGCTTTGAATGCAATTAATTTTTTGTAATTTCTGTATTATTACAAAAATGATATCATATGAGGTGTTTTAAAATAAAGACATGATTCTGAATGCTGACACTGTAAGTTGCTGTTGGTATACTTAGCCAAATCATCTAAATGTGCTAAACCTCAATTCCCTTGCTTATGAAATGGACTTCATAATAGTTTCTATCACAAAAAGTTTTTGGAAGAACAAATGAACTTTTAAGTGATGTGTCAAAGTTACTATCTTCAGCCAATATCAATATAATCATATATTAGACAGGATCCAACAATGGAGATGAACAGATAAACTGACACAACTTATAACTAAATGTTAGTTCAGTCTTTATATAAACCTTCAATACTTAAGGACCAGAGAGACATAGGTTGGGACAGAAAGTTGTATTATTTTCTTTATGTTTACCTTAGTGAGCCCAAGACGGATAACATTATTAGGACAGTTATGTTATTAGGACAAATTTCTTGCATAATACTCACAAACTACTCCAGTTAGTTTAGAATTCAGAATTCTAATAAAGGACAAAAATAAAAATAAACAAAAGAGCAAGCAATAGCAAAATTGAGTAAACATGCACCCACTATCAAAAAACCTGACCTAAGAATCAGGAGCAAAAACTACAGCAGGGGCAGGAATAACACTAGGCATGTGAGTATGAACAGAATGAGGGGCCAACATCAATGTCCCTCCCTTAATTATATCAATTGGAGCTTATAGTGTCTACCCTTAGCAAGAACAAATATAATACTTGAAAGAACACATTTGTCTTTAGAAGTATAATTAGGTGATATTTGGAGGAGAAAGAAAACAGGTGTCACGCAACCCAATTTGCTACAGTGAAGGCCATGTGACTTTATGGCCATATTCACTGAATGAGTGGTTAAGAAAAAACTTGCATGTGAAAGCAACAAATACTCACATCACCCTCGGTGGTGTGGCTCAGTTGGTTGGGCATTGTCCTGCAGATTGAAAGGTCACGGGTTCAATTCCTGGTCAGGGAAAATGCGTGGTACCGGTACATACAGGAGATAACCAATCGATGTTTCTCTCTCACATCAATGTCTCTCTCCCTCTCTTTCTCCCTCTTCCCCTCTCTCTATAACCAACAAAAGAAAAAAATACTAAAAAATAAAAAAGACCCACATCTACCTTAGTTTGGACTCTAAGTAGAAAAGGTTTCCATTGAGAATATCTAAATGTAATATATCTTACCTAAATTTGGACTTCACATTTAAATTATTATTTGGACTGGGTGTGTGCCAAGAAAAGAATATAGAAAGAACCTCTATAAGAATATGTTCCTTGAAATTCCTGAGAAATTGTGTTACACTACAAACTTTTCTCATAAAAACACACTTGTAAAAAAAAAAAAAAAAACTAATAATGCCTCCAAACACAAGAATGGCAAAGAAATGATATCCCCAAATCTGCTGCTTCACAAAATCAATGAGAAATTGTCAAAATCAACTTTTTCAGAATTCGGGAAATTAAGCAAAAGCTTGCAACAGATGGAAGGTCTGTTTATTCAACAAAAATCACTGAGGTTCAGTAAAAACAAACAAGCTTTGTGGCACTTCAACTTTTCTGTCCCTTTCCTACTTTCCCCAGTTCCACAGTGGCCTTAAACACCAACAGGTCTGCAAGCACGGCAGCTGTAAAATCGGCAGCATAAAAGGCACTACAGGGGCCAGGAAGGGTTTGGAGTTTCACCAAAAGCCCCAACCCAGTGAGCTGTCACTATTCGCTCTGACAATTGCCTGATAAAAATTTCTCTTCAAAAAGATTGTTTTATTTGAACTGACTCAGAGTTTTCTAATTGGAAAGATCCCCATCGCAAGTTATTCAACAAAAAGTATCAGCAACCATTGTTTCTCTGCAGCTTCCTATGGTAGTGATACCAGTTGGGGCAAACACAAGGCTGGCCAAGAAACTTAAAAGTAAAATACCTGTTGTGTTGCAGCTGGTCAAGGCTAGACTCGGGGAGATGGAAGAAAATGTGAGGAGCTCTGGGGATGCTTGATATGTGTTTATTCAGGGATAGGCGAGCCACGCATACTGCAAGCTGTGCGCCTCTCTAGTGAGAAGCGCTCCCTACCTGCTTAAGTGCTAGAGACAAAAAAAGCAGGCAAAAAGCCATAAAATTATATAACATAGCATGATTCTGCACGTGCAAACTTACTTCATTTTATGGGAACCATTTATTGGACCCAGTCTCAAGATTATGAGAACACTACTTAGGCGGCCCATTCAAGGTTATGGGAAAACGGCTTCCCTTAGTTACCCAGATACCTGGGTAAGGAAGCCAGGCTGCCTCCATTTACTCTACACCTGTATAGGAATTAGATGCTCATAGAGGGGTTTGAAAAGTACTGATATATTTCTGAGGATTGAAAATTCCACATTCAAGTACAGGTGTTTTCCGTGCCCAGGAAAGGTCTGAGAAGCCTCTGATCTCTCATGTCTGCAACTGACGCTCTACAAAATGAAGGAAGTGAAGTTTCTGGAAGAGTTGTAAAATATCGGAGTGTTCAAGGCATACTGCCAACAGAAAATGTTACAGACGTTGGTTTAAAACATTTACAGAAATAAATGTTCAATCATTAGGTGATCACTAAGTTCATGAATTAGACATTTGTAACTGCACATATCAAAGAATACAGAGTTTACTAAATTATTCAGGACAGTCATTAAACAACCACAGTAATAGAAACAATAACAACAAACAACACAACAACAAAACCTGCCATACTGTATTATTTAAAGAGGCACTTTTCAACAAAACATTATTAGACATGAAAAAAACATGAAAGTATGGCCTACACACAGAGGGAAATATGCAATTACTAGAAGTAGTACCTGAGGAATCTTATAAATGAGACTCAGGGTAATAATTTTTTTGACTTTCAATATTATTTTATTTTAGTTCCAGGTATACAACAGCATACTGGTTAGACATTTATATAATTTACAAAGTTTTCCCCCTAATATTTCCACTACCCACCTGAAACCATACATGGTAATTATATTATTGCTTCTATTCCTTATGCTATACTCTACATCCCCATAACTACTTTGTAACTCATAATTTGTATTTCTTAACCCTTCACATTTTCACCCAACCCCCTCCCATCCAGCAACCATCAGTTTATTCTCTGTATATATAAATCTGTTTCTGTATTTTTTATTTTGTTCTTTAGATTCCACAAATAAATGAAATCATGTGTTATCTGTTATTCTCTGTCTGACTTATTTTATTTAGCCTAATTCCATCTAGGTCAATGCACATTATCATAAATGGTGAGATTTCATTTTTTTCATGACTAATGCTTCACTGTATATGCATATCTCTTCTTTAACCAGTCTGTTGATGGGCACTTGAGTTGTTTCCACATCTTGGTTATAGTAAATAATGCTGCAATGAGCATAGGGGTACATTTAACTTTTTGAATTAGTGTTTTGGATTTCTTTGGATAAATACCCAGAAATGGAATTGTTGGGTCATAAGGCAATTTTATTTTTAATTTTTTGAGGACCATCCATACTGTTTTCCTTTGGCTGAAATAATTTGCAACCCACCAGTAGTCCATGAGGGTTCCTTTTTCTCCACATCCTCACCAACACCTATCTACTGATTTCTTAATGATAACAGTTTTGAAAGGTGTGAAGCAATATCTCACTGTGGTTTTAATTTGCATTTCTCTGATGATTAGTAACATTGAGCATCTGTTTATAGTCTCCTGGTCTTTGTATGTCCTCTTCGAGAAATATCTATTCAGGTCCTCTGCCAATTATTTTAATTGGATTGCTTAGGTTTATTTTTTTGGTATTAAGTTGTATGAGTTCTTTATAAGTGTTGATTGAATATTAAAACCTTATCCAATCTATCACTGGCACATATCTCCTATCATTTGGTAGGTTGTCTTATTGTTTTGTTCATGGTTTAGTTTGTTATACAAAACTTTTAAATTTGATGTATCCCATTTGTTTATTTTTTCTTTTGCTCTTGCTTAAGAATATATATTAGAAAAACACTACTAAGAACAATACCTGAGATTTTACTGCCTATATCTTCTTCTAGAATTTTTAAAGATTTTTATTTATTTATTTTTAGAGAGGGAAGGGAGGGAGAGAGAGAGAGAGAAACATCAATGTGCGGTTGCTGGGAGACATGGCCTGCAACCTAGGCATGTGTCCTGACTGGGAATCGAACCTGCGATGCCTGGTTCGCAGTCCGCGCTCAATCCACTGAGCTACACCAGCCAGGGCATATATCTTCTTCTAGAATTTTTATGGTTTCGGGTGTCACATTTAAGGCTTTAATCCATTTTTAGTTTATTCTTCTATATGGTGTAAGAAGGTGCTTTAGTTTCATTTTTTTGCATGTATCTGTCCTATTTTCCCAGCATCATTTATCAAATAGACTGTCTTTACCCCACTCTATATTCTTGCCTACTTTGCCATGAATTAATTGACCATATAGACATGCATTGGTTTCTGGGCTGTCTACTCTGTTCCACTTATCTGTGTGTCTGTTTTTTGGCCAGTACCATGCTGTTTTGTATACTATAGCCTTCTAGTACAGTTTGGTATCAGTTAACGTGATATCTGTAACTTTGTTCTTTTTTCTCACAATTGTTGTAGTATTCAGGGTCTTTTGTAGTTTCACAGAAATTTTAAATTATTTTTTCTAGTTCTGTGAAAAAATGAAATTTGTGTTTTGATAAGGATAGAACTAAATCTAAAGATTGCTTTATGTAGTATGGACATTTTAACAATATTAACTCTATGTACCCATGAGAAAAATATATGCTTCCATTTATTTGTATATTTTTCTATTTCTTTCTTTAATATTGCATAATTTTAAGTATATTTTATTCATTATGCTATTACAGTTGTCTCATTTTTTCTCCCTTTTGTCCCCCTGCAATACCCTGCAATACCCTCACCATCATTGCCCCTTTTAGTTCATGTCCATGGGTTATACATATAAGTTCTCTGGCTTCTCCATTTGATATACTATTCTTAACCTCCCCCTGCCCATTTTGTACCTACAAATTATGCTTCTTATTCCCTGTATCTCTTCCCCCATTTTCCTGTCTCCTGCTCCCTGCTAATAACCCTTCCTGTGATCTCTATTTCTGTGGTTCTTTTCCTATTCTAGTTGTTTGTTTAGTTTGTTTTTGTCTCTTTTTTTTTAGGTTCAGTTTTGATAGTTGGGAATTTGTTATCATTTTACTGTTCATATTTTTTATCTTTGTTTTCTTAGATATGTTCCTTTAACATTTCATATAAGGTCTTGGTGATGATGAACTCTAACTTGATCTTATCTGGGAACCACTTTATCTGCCCTTCCATTCTAAATGATAGTTTTGCTGAATAGAATCGTCTTGGATGTAGGTCCTTGCCTTTCATGACTTGGAATACTTCTTTCCAGCCCCTTCTTGCCTATAAGGTCTCTTTTGAGAAATCAGCTGACAGTCTGATGGGAACTCCTTTGTAGGCAACTGTCTTGTTATCTCTTGTTGCTTTTAAGATTCTCTCTTTAACTTTAAACCTGACTAACTTAATGATGATGTGCCTTGGTGTGTTCTTCTTTGGGTCCAACTTCTTTGGGACTCTGAGCTCCCTGGACTTCCTGGAAGTCTATTTCCTTTGCCAGATTAAGGAAGTTTTCCTTCATTATTCATTCAAATAAGTTTTCAGCTTCTTGCTTTTGCTCTTCTTCTTCTTGTACCCCTACAACTCTGATGCTAGAATGCTTAAAGTCCCAGTGGTTTCCAAGTCTCTCCTTATTTTTTTGAATTCTTGTTTCTTCATCCTGTTCCAGTTGGATGTGTATTTCTTCTTTTTGTTCCAAGTCATTTATCTGAGTCCTGGTTTCCTACCCTTCACTGTTGGTTCCTTGTATATTTTTCTTTATTTCACTTTGGATAGCCATCATTCATTCCTTTTTTTTTTTTTTTTTTTGCCACTGAGCTCAGTCAGCTCTGTGAGCATCCCAATTACCAGTGTTTTGAACTCTGCATCAGATAGGTTGTCTATTTGCTTGTTGCTCAGCTCTTTTTCTGGAGTTTTGATTTGTTCTTTCATTTGGGCCATATTTCTTTGTCTGGGCAGACCTGCTATGTTGTAAGGAGGTGGGGCCTTAGATATTCACCAGGGTGAGGCAACCCTCTGCATTGTGGTGCTGTCTGTAGGGGAGGGGTCAGAGAAGGAACAATGCCTCTCACGTGCTCCACTCTAGCCTCACTTTCCAAAGTTCATGTAAGACTGGGAGTTTCTCCTACCGTGGCAACCCCCACAGTAGTTTACAGCTAACATTGAGTCTTTAGTTTCCTATTCAGCCAGCCCTGCCTCGCCTGCACAGTCTGCCTCCTTGCTGTGTGTCCTCTCCACTCAACTGCCTGTCTCCTGTCTCCACCCCTCCTACAGGTCTGGGTGAATGTTTCTTTAACTCCTTGGTTGTTGGAGTTCCATGCAATTTGATTTTCTGGCAATTCTGGTTATTTATTGTTTTTAGGTTTGTTGTTATCCTTCTTTTGGATGTGTGAGGAAGCAAAGCATTTCTACGTACACATGCATCTTGGCCAGAACTCCACATCATGTATTTTTGTTCTGATTATTTCCTGATAATGTTTGAAGTTGGTTGTGAAAACACACTTATGAATTCAGCCTTACAGGAACATATCAAAGATCATGAGATAATGGGTTTTTACAGGGCTTGATATGCAAATGTTCTATGATAATTAAGCTTTCTGTCTTTTTTTCTTTAAAAAAAAACAGCTCTTTGATATATTACTAATTGATTTTAACACCATTGAAAATGTGCTGAAATCAGTAGGCAAGAAATTTCTAGTGGTAGGTGGAAAAGGATAATTTTGAGAACCACCACATGTTTTGAAAATTTAGGCATTACAACACAGGTCCAAAAAAGAAGTCAGCACTCAATTTTTCTATTGTATTTAAAACAGAGACTCATTAGGCATGCTGTAACACTACTGAAAATATACTTGCTAATTCAAAAAATTAAGTTGTTACTTTGCAGTTTTTGTTTTTATAGACACAACTCCTTGGCTTGACTATTGTTGTGTACAATTCATTCTGACATTCAATATGCAGTGAAAGATGTAGTAACAAAGATAATTTTTCTGTGGCAATTTGTGCACACTTGAGTCAGTATCTGTATCATGAACTACCATATTCATGAAATAGGGAATTGGGTCACATAATTTCCGTAAGAAATAGAGGATCTCGAATTGGGTTGTTTGACTTTAATATATGAGTATATGCATTTCTAAAAACATTTGTCTTTTTTAAATTGATCAATATAATAACTTCTGCCAACTCATGGGAATAATATAGAATTCCTCAAGTTTGATATATCTACCTTCATTGACTATAAATTTTTGACTAGAAGAGATCATTCTCTCTCCGACATACTGAGAATCAACTTGTAAATACAACATATTTGTAATGTTTCCCCAGTAATTACATCTGTTTCCTACTCTACTGGGTGACTTATGGATGGTTCATCTGTAATGTTAGAATTAAGCCTGTTATGTTGGGCCTGAACCACCACCTTATCTTCATTTACACTATGTTTTAAACCATTGTGTTAATTGATCCATCTACAGAGTATAATACTCAGAAATTTTAATGCTAACTAAGCATAAAACTCCCATCCCCTCATCTTCCATCATAAGTAAGAAAATCTAGGTACTGCATACAAGGTTAACAGGAAGATTTTCTGCTTGTATCAAAATTCTGTGCATGGCTATATTTAATATCATTACATTTCTCGCATTCTACAACATTCTAAATTCTCTTTTGCAAAGTTATATCATCCATGTCTTAGCCACCAAATCCAAACTCATAATATCACTGGGATCCATTTTATATAAACCCATCAGATATTAATAATTTTCCCTTAGTAATATTTTGTTTCTTCTTTTTCATGAGCATTATCAGCACTTCAGCCCAGACTTATCATTTTGAATAAAATTATTTTAATCATCTCATCAAATTTATACATCTTCTCTCTGTTTCTAATTGTTTTTTTCTGCCATCAGTTACTGAAGTAATGCTTCTAAACCCAGAATGGCTCACATACTCCTTCCTAGGTCAAATGTAAGCAGTCCTTAGAAGCTGTCTCATGCTCTGTGTTGAGAAAAATTGTAAGAATCTACAGAGAAAGAAAAAGAAAAAGAAATTAAATAAAATAAAAGACAAAAGGAGGGGAGAAAAACAAATTAAAGCACTTTGAAAAATATAAATAAAATTATGAAGACAAATGATTTTACATAGAATGGTTGTCATATTATTTCAGAATAATTCCCAAACTATTCCTCATCAGATGTAAGGACCAATGTAAAATGTTTAAAATATGTTTTTGTTATTCTAAGTGCATTTTTGAGAGATTCCAGACATAGTTCCAGTTTGTTTATTTAATCAATAAATATTTTTGGTCACCAACAGTGTTGCAGGAATTTAAAGATGGATCATGAAAACTAAATAAGCTTATTTTTTTTCTTTTTTTAATTATTGTTGTTCGAGTACAGTCATCTCCATTTTCCCCCTACCACTTTCCCCCACCCTACCCATGCACACCTCTCACCTTCAATCCCACTTGCCTTTCACTTTGTCCATGGGTCCTTTTTACCTGTTCATTGATGA
Organism: Tonatia bakeri; assembly: GCA_004024845.1. NCBI lineage: Eukaryota > Metazoa > Chordata > Mammalia > Chiroptera > Phyllostomidae > Tonatia > Tonatia bakeri. The sequence goes on along the minus strand of PVIA01008764.1, from coordinate 34,846 downwards.
CCCTTCCCCGCCCACCCACATTATCTCCTCTTCCCTCCCCTCTAGTTCCTGTCGGGTTATTCTTTATTTCAATGTCTCTGGTTGTATTTTGCTTGTTTGTTTGTTTTTCTGATAAGATTCCACTTGAATTTGCTTATTTTTAAGTGACATGGCTCATTTAGCTCTTTGTATACAGACATTATTTATAGAAGGTGCTCATTAAAATTTTTAAAATGGCCCAGTCTTTTCCAAATTTTAATTCTACACCTCCAAATGTAAAAGATGATCATGTATTCCACTTATGCTGCTGATTATTGTCTACTCATGCACTTTGGTTTAGATGTTTTCTATTTCAAAAATAGATTCATTGATATAGAATTCAAATACTATACAATTTACCAATTTGAAGTGTAGAATTCATTGTTTTTAATATTTATAGGATTGTATAACCATCACCACAATCTAATATGAGAATACTTTCAGCCCACCAGGAAGAAACCCCATATACATTAGCAGTAATTCCCTATTCCCTTCCACACCCCCACCCCTACACAACCACGAATATACTTTCTATAAAGCTTTTTGATATGCATGTTATTGATCTATTTTCAAAGAATTTTCAGAACAATCAGGGAAAAGATACACACATAAATAACTGTATCAACAACTGTGTGAATCTTTTCCCTAGATTTTATGAATATAAAAGAAAACCCAAAGCAACAGGAACTGAAATTAAAGATTTACTACACATAAAAAAAGTCAAAAGGTAGAAACTCCAGGAATGGTTTGTCAATTACATGAAATTATTAGAGACCCCAATGCCTTCTGTTTTTCTTCTTCAGTGCTGTTACAAGTGCTTTACTTTCTAGCAGTCATGTTAGGTCCAACATGCAAGCACCAGAGGTCCAGGAAGGAGAAAAAAGATGAATATTGAAATGCTGAGGTGTGCCTCTGTTCACTTTAGGCACCCTTCCATTTATATCATTGGACAGCATTTTGTCACAAATTCAGCCACAGGAAAGGCATGGTATTGAAAGTTTATGGTTAGATGCATTTTCAACTTGAGTTAAAATTAGGACTCTGGACTCTAAGGGAAAAGGAGAATTGAAGTGAATATTTAACATTAGAAAATGAATACTACTATATGAGAAAGTGAAGGAAGATTTCTATGGGAGTTCAAAGTTAGAGACATTACTTCTAGCTAGGTGGATGAGGCAAATACTTACTGAAGTCTTGAAGATTAAGGAAGATATTCAGAAAATGGAGATAAAATGTCTAATCAGAAGAAACAGCAGTAACAATTGTGAATCAATGAGTGCTTAGACTCTACCCGATTATCAGGTCAGAAAGGTTTTAGTTTCCCTGGTTCTCCATTGTCTTCTGTCTTACATAGTTTCAGACAGTAAGTCTGCTATAGTAGTGACTTCAAAAATGACAGAGTATGATGCTCAGAAAACCCTCTACCCAGAAAAACAACAATTTAACTGGTAAACATTATTTTAAAAATATCATTTAAAATTTTTATAAAATTTTCTAACTGTATATAGCAAACAAAAATGTAGTCATTCATGAAAAACTCCTAAATCTTGGTAGACAGTGAAAGTTATGCTCCCCTCTTTGAGAGCAGAGTATCTATGTAAATTATTTAGAATTATTTGGCACAGGAGATTTGTTTCTTTTCCCTGTTCACAAATTTATTTAATCACATACATCAGTATGGACTTGTGGATATATATTTTATGCTTGAATTATAATCCAGCTCTACATTGTTATTACTATTTTGATCATTAATTTTGCTCACAGTGTTTCAGTTTTGGACATCAGGAGATCTTTAAGTTGGTCACTGGGCCCTTCAACATACCCCATCACACTATCAATTGTTTTTGGCACTTCCTTACTTTCTGACACTACTTGGCTCACATTATATTATATACTCCAGTCCTGGAATCAGCCATTTCTCCAAGGAGCCCGGGTTCCTCTAAAAAGCAATATTAAAACCAAAATCTGTATATTAGGTTTGCTTGTTTCTGTTGAGGTATTGTTACTTTTTAGTTTTGGGAGCTGACAAATCATAAAATATGTATGTGTGCCAATTCATAAATATAAACATATCTATAAATATTTGTATGTAAAATCAATATTATGTATATTTAGCTAAATTTAAGTTTACTGATGTTTCTGACTCTAATTATCACATAAATCATTCTCACTTTCTTCACTAATGTATCTGTAAAGTTTCAACCCAAGGGTGAGGAACCAGGCTCCCACCATCCACCATCCTTTTACTTGTGTTGAATCCAGTGCACATGTACAGCCGTGTCAGAATTGTTAACCCTCACACCTGTGGAAAATGACTTTATCAACTACAGTACAGTGTTTATGTGCAGTCCCTTTGCCATTAGTTTCACAGATTCCTCTCATTTCCAGAATTACTTAGGTCAACATCTTTTCCTACCATCGTTTTCAGGGAGTTTGCTTCTTAATATTTGCAATGCAATTGGATTCTCATGTTTTACTCTGCATTACTTCCTGGGATCCCCCAATCTACTAAGTAATTTTTTAAATTGCTATACATTAAGATGAACTATTTATGCTATAACATTCTGGGTTTTGACAAAAGCATTATGTTATATATCCACCATTAAAGTATCATAGAAAATAATTTCACTGCCCTAAAATTTCCCTGTTCTTTATCTATTCAACCCTCTGTCTCTACCTCCAAACCCATGTCCATGCGGACTAACCTTTATAATTGTCTCTACAATATGCCTTTTCCAAAATGCCATAGAATTAGATCAAACAGCATTTTTCATACTGGCTTTTTCCACCTAACAATTTACATTATTATTTTGATGACTTGATAATTATTTTTATCACTAAATAATATTCTATTTTCTGTATTACTACAATTTTGTTTATCTATTCATCCCTGAAGAACATTCTGTTGCTTCCAGTTGGGTGATTATAAATAAGCCTATAAAACATTCAAGTGCAGGGTGTTTTTTTTTTTCCATGGATATAAGATTTTTTAATTAAATAAACACCAAGTAGTTCACTTGTTAGACTGTATGATAAGACTATGTTTAACTATATAAGAACTCTACCAAATAACACTACCAAACTCTCAAGTGATAGTGTTATTTGGCAATGAGGGACAGTTTCTGTTGCCTTGTATACCCACCAGTATCTGGTCACATCAGTTTTTGGATTTCAGCCTTTATAATTGATGTGCAGTGGTATCTCATTGTCTTTATAGTTTGTAATTTCCTAGTGTCAAATGATGTTGAACATTTTTAAATACTTGTTTGCCATGATATATTTTCTGTGGTGGAGCATGTATTTAAATCTCTTGCCTTCTTACTAATTGGGTTGTTCATTTTCTTATTGTTGAGTTTAAAGTCTTTTTTATATAATTTGTGTACTTCTTTAGATGTTTTTTAAAAACAATTTATCTCAGTCTGAGGTTGTCACATAATTCTCTTAACAGTGTATTTCATAGAGAAGAAATTTTGTGTTTTACTAAAATCTAACATTTTTTTTCTTTCATGGGTCATGTTTTTGGTGTTGTATCTAAAAACTTATGATTGAAACTCAAGGTTACACACATTTTCTCCTATGTTTTCTTGTAGAAGTTTCTTAGTATTATGTTTTATATTTTCAATGTGGACATTTTGAGTTAATTTTTGAGAAAGGTAGAAGTACTCTAGATTGATTGATGGATTTTGCATTTAGATGTTCGATTGTTGCAGCACCATTTGTTTTTAAAAAATCCTTTCCCCTACAAAAATGTCTTTGTTTGCTTTGTCAAAGATTGGTTGACTATATCTGTGTGGATCTGTTTCTGGGCTTTTGATTCTAATCATTGACCCATATTTTTTTTCCTTTAGCCAATATAACACTGTCTTGATTACCGTAATCTTACATTAAGTTGAGAAGAACTTTGTTCTTCAGTTTATGTTAGCTTTTTTGTGTCTTTTGCCACTGTGTATTAAGTTTAGATTTGGTCTGTGCATTTCCCCAAAGTAGATTGCTAGTACTTTTATTAGGATCATGTTGAATTTATTAATCAAATTGGGAAGAATTGATATCTTAAAAATATTGTCTTTTCTGATCCATGGACATGGAAAATCTCTCCATTTATTTAGATATTTTTATTTATTTCATCAGAGTTATTGTTTGTTTGTTTATTTGCTTGTTTTACATGTGTAATCCTACACATAATTTATTCAACATAACTGTCACCTTTTTTAATTCCAACAGGTTTTTAAAAAATTATCTAGGATTTTCTTCACAGATAATTGTGTCATCTCTGGACAAAAGCATTCTTTTTTCACAATCTGTATACTTTTTTATTTCCTTTTCTTGCCTTATTGTATTAGTTAGAACTTCCAAGATGATGTTGAATAGGATTGGTGAAATAGGACATCTTTGTCTTATTTCTGATCTTAGGGGGAAAGCATTTAATTTCTGTAAATTATATTAGCTCTAGCATTTTTGTAGTTATTCCTCATCAAGTTGCGGAATGCCCTCTCTAAGTTTCATCTGTTTTTATTATCAAAAGTATCTCAGTTTCTATATTAAACTAGAAACTCATCCTTTTTATAGGTCATAATTATGAGATTTCAAATCAAACATCCTGAATTTGGAGATAAGTGTTAAGTTTTAATCACATGATACGTAATGTAATATTTCCTTTAATTTAATAATAAATACTAGGAAGCCTCATAGAGTTTCTTAGTGAAATAAGTGACAGATGACCACAAATAATTAATGATGTTATCATTCATCTTGTCACAAAATAATTTTAAATAGATGAAATAATATACCAAAAACAACATAGTAACAAAATAAAATATACTTGTCACTAAATATTATTGAACATATGTTAACAACACTTTAGAAATTTGAAAAAATAAACCATGCAACAAATACTTGGTGTGGGTGGCTTCCTTGAGATTAAGGAAAGTATATGTTTATTGGATTTCTCAGTTATTTTATAGATTTGCTAGTTTTTTTCTAATGAAATTAGAGAATCAGAAAAGATGTATACAGCATTTAGTTAACTTCCCAAATTCTAGGGCCAATAGGATTATGAAAAAAGTATAAGTAAGATCTTGGTGAAATGGCTGCTTTGACAGGAATACAAATATATTCCAAAGATAGAACATCACACATGAAATCCATTCGCTACCAGAGGAGGTATGGGAGCAAGGCAGATGAGCACTGGCATAGTGTGGTAATAGGTTCTTTTGTGGTGTTGTGGGAAAAGAATTTCAGGGAAACTCACATAGAAGGAGTTTTAAGTAATAGTGGCAAGACTTATTAGAGCATAAAGCAATAGTACACTCAGAGAGATAGAGAGCAGGCAGGGTAGTGGCTGCATGGACTTCGGAAAGGAAGTTACAAAACCTGCTGATTACTGCTCTCCTGTTTACAAGTCTCATGGAGACCTTTAGAGTTTCAGAGAAAAGAAGGCAAACTGTATGGGCTGATAAGGAAGGGTTTGGGCATGCTCCAAAAAGGGCACATAACAGGTTCTTTGTCAGGCTTCTTGATATTTCCTTAGGTTTGGAAAAAGTAGATTTTCTTTCAAACTACACAAACTCTTTCCTGGCTTTTCCCAGTCTTGGGTTTTTGCCTCATCCATCCAATCTCTTAACCCAAATTTTGGCCAGGCCAGTGTCCCTCCCTCTTATGGTGGCCATCTTGGCTCCTGCTGCACATGTTTCATAGTTCTGCTTTGTCGTTTGGCTTCTAATGAGCATGCAACTTGTAAAAGCAATTTCCCTTCAGTTTCTATTCTTCCCCCACCCCAATAAACTGGTGGAACGATGCTGGTTACTTTTCTGGGTAACTGTTCCATTCACTCCCTCCTCTCTCACTCCATCAATTATTACAAGCAATGGTAAGACATTAATATTTTTTCCAGAATTTTGATGATATTTTATTTTTTTATTGTTGTTCAACTATAGTTGTCTCCATTTTCACCCCATCGCATGCCCCTACCCCACCCAACTCTGCCTCCCACCCTTGAACCTACTCCCTTTGGTTTTATCCATATGTCCTTTATACTTGTTCCTTGGTGGCCCTCCCCCTAACATCTCCTGTTATACTTCTTTCCCCTGCCATCTGGTTCCTGCCAGTTTGTTCTTTATTTTAATGTCTCTGGTTGTATTTTGCTTGCTTGTTTGTTTTGTTAACTGGGTTCCATCTATACATGAGATCAGGTGGTTTTTGTCTTTCACCACTTGGCTTATTTAATGAAATATAATGCTATCTCCTTCCATCCATACTGTCACGAAGGGTAGGAGTTCCTTCTTTCTTTCTACTGCATAGTATTCCATTGTGTAAATGTACCATAGTGTTTTGATCCACTCATTTACTGATGGATACTTAGGTTGTGCCAGCACTTGGCTGTTATAAATTGTGTTACTATGAATGTTGGGGTGCATAGGTTCTTTTGAATTGGTGTTTCAGGATTCTTAGGGTATAATCCCATACAGAGGGCCCAGAGACATATGCAAAATGCTCAACATCACCTGACATCAGAGAAATGCAATTAAAACCACATTGAGATACAACTTCATACCAGTAAGAATGGCCATCAGAAACAAATCAACAAGTGTTGGAGAGGTTGTGAAGAAAAGGGAACCCTAGTGCACTGTTGGTGGGAATACAGACTGGTGCAGCCACTGTGGGAAACAGCATGGAGTTTCCTTTGAAAATTAAAAATGGAACTGCCTTTTGACCCAGCAATTCCACTGCTGAGATTATACCCTAAGAATCCAGAAATTAATATTTGCTCCATTAGTCATACTCACTTTTGTTATATTTTTCAAATACTATATCAGCTAATAAAATTAAATATTGAAATAAAGAAAGCATAAAATTAAAAATTGATTTGTCAGTATAGTGGAGATGTAATTTACAAATAAACAAGTGTTTGTGTTGTTGAAACTTTGTGCCCACTTCTCTCTGATAGATATGTACAATCACAAAAGTTTAGAGACCACTGGTTAAGAAAAGGCATGCATCTCTTACTCAGTCTGCTTTTAATTACCGAACTAAAAAATTCTCACTTTGAGTTTTAAGCTTTAAATATAGGATTTTTAAAATTATGAAGCAGTCTACATCTTTTCTCAACATTTTTGTTTACTACTATTAGGTGAAATAGATATTATTTTATCTCTTTATGAATGAGAAAAGGTTAAATGATTTTCTGTCAAATGTTTAAAAACTGGATGAGGCAAGAGTCAAACTAATTTTTTTTTGGTTTTTTATTGCTATTTAAATTTAGAAACCCAAAAGTAGATGACAAAGAAATAAAAGTATATTCCTGACTCTCCACAAAAATACTTTTTCCTCTAATCTAGGAAGTCTTTCTGGATCAAAATTGAGAGACCAACCAAGAATGTGAATTAGTGGGTATTATTCAATATTTGGGCTTATAGAATGGTGAGCAGGGCAATATAAATAAGCGAATACAATACAAATTAGTTAGACAATTAGACAGTTTAGATCAAAAGGGTCAATCGGAAGAGATGAGGAAAATGTAGAGTAAGGGTCTTAATAGCACATAAATTAATAGTTATTTGGCCTGGAAACAAATGCTGAAATAAAACTAGCACTGCAGTAATTTTCTCTTTAAGCACCCTTATTTGGAAACAGTACATGGTTATTACTCATTTGGTGGAATCAGTAGACAACACTTCTTAAAGACATTGTATTGATTTGTGACCCAGGAAAGCAAAACAAAACAAAACAAAACAAGGGCCTTTATGTCTTTTATAAGACAGGAAGCATTTCTTGCCAGTTGCCTAGATTGTACATTCTGCAAGGTCATTTTCCACCTCATCCATGGATTCCATAATGAATAGAATAAATATGACTTCTTGATTCTCTGCTGAGGGATAAATAAAGGAATCTGTTTAGCAATTCACTGGAGAAATGGTTTGGTTATTTACATTCTGTCTATGATTCACAGGGTCATCAAGTTGCAAGGACAGAAGAAAAGCTGCAGCTGAAAGCATATATCCTAGTTATTTCACATGAAAATACTTACAAATGTCTCTGGAATCTGAAAAACATCCCCTAGACTCTGAGATCATACATATTCTAGCCTAATTTCAAGATACAAGGGATCTGAATGTTAACTGGTGCTATCTTTCCCAATTTTTAGAAGTAAATTCAATTTATTGTTGGTATTCCAAGTTTTCATCATCCCTCAATTTCAATAAGGAATCAAGATATTTCTTTTTCCAACCTGACTGCTTCTCATAGTTTGTAATCAAAATGAATATCATAAATAAATCCACCCTAAACTAAACTGCAAATGATTAATAAGGTTAAAAGTATAGTGTAATAATTCCTAGGAGCATTTCTATTTTAAAATAACTGGACATGTTAAGGCACAGAATAATTCCATAATAATATATATCAATTTCATAATGTAGAACTCACATCAATCATCAAATTCTTGAAGTGTTCTTGGGCACTAATGTTTTTCTACGGTTTTTGAAACTACACATAGTTAGGACTGTTTTTACAGCATTTATGGTGTGCCAAGCACTGCGTGTATCAACTATCCAATTTAATCCAATTCACTCACAGGGTCGAGGACACATACCACTGCAGACCCAGGAACACTAGAAATAGAACCCAGGTGTAAAACTGTAAACCTTTTGTGATCTGTTTCACACAATTCCTATCCTCTTAATTGGGCTTTCATCTTGTCTTACGTTTTCCTCTTCCTACACTTGTGATGATTATTTACTTGGTTCCTTTTTTAATACTTTTTCATTCCATCAAGCTTTTATCTGCATTTTCTGAAGGTGACCATTCATTTGATTGTTTATTATTATACAGTATTTATTTGATGATAGATGTGTTGGCTTTGTTTTAAGTCCTAGAGATATAATCCATATGCTATCTACAATATCACAATCATTCATTTCTTTACCGAGCTTCCTTTGCCTCATTAATCTTATCACTACTTGGATTAGTATGTAATTATCTGCTTGTCTTCTGTCTCCTTGAACCAACAGGTAATCCCCCCAAAAGTAAGGTCTTTATTTTGGTATTATAGGCCATATCATCTAAAGCTTAAAATAATGGTTAGCATAATAAACATCTGTTGTGCAAGTGACTGAACAAATGAATGATACTTTTATTATTTCATTTTATAGATACCAAAATATTTATAAAAGCTTCATGAATTAATTTGTAATCTTGATCAATCAATATAATATTTCCAGTAGTGTTTTTTATTTAAATTAAGATGAAATTAATATAACATAAAATGAAACATTTTAAAGTGTACAATTCGGTGGCATGAACTATATTCAGTGTTTTGCAACCATCATTTATATAATGTTGCAAAACACTTTCATGACTCCAAAAGAAACACTTTACCTATTAAAAGCTGTCACTTCTCATTCTTCCCTCCTTAGAACATCAAGCAACTGGCAATCTGTTAATCTGTTTACCTACCCCTGATATGTGATCTTTAGAGTCTGACTTCTTTCAAGGTTCATCCATGTTGTAGCATGCACCAATACTTCATTTCTTGTTATGGCTAAATAATAAATCGTTGTGTGTATATACTACATTTTATTTACTTATTCAGCAGTTGATGAATGTTTAAACTGCTTTCACCATTTTTGGATATTGTGAACAGTGCTATGAATATTCATGTACAAGTATTTTTCAAAATTGAGTTTTCCAACTTGAATGTCAAAAAGAATTGGTTATTGTTTTTAATATTGAAATAAAATTGTATGTTTTAATGTATACAATATGGTGATTTGATACACATGCACATAGTAAAATAATTACTGCAGCCAATTTGAGTACATCCTAGGAGTGGAATTGCTGGATCTAATGGCATTTCTATGTTTAACTTTTGGAAGAAAAACTATTTTGAACAAAGACTGCACAATTCACACCAACAATATATGAAGGTAACAATTTCTCCACACCCTCCCCAATATTTGTTTTTGTTTTTTCAATTTATACCTATCCTACTGGGTGTAAAGTAGTGTCTCATTGTGGTTTCGATTTGCATTTCCTTAATAATTATAATATTGAATATTTTTCATGCATATATATCTTCTTTTTAGAAGTATTTAAGTCCTTTGAATATTTTTAATCCTCACCCAAAGATATATATAAGTGTGTGTGTGTGTGTGTGTGTGTGTGTATATATATATATATATATAAATTTATGAATTGATTTAAGAGAGAGAAGAAGGGAGAGAGGAAAAAAATTGATATAAGAGAGAAGCATTGGTCAATTGCCTCCTGTGTGAATCTCAGCCAGGGGTCAAACTTACAATCTATGTGATCTGACTGGAAATCAAACCCTGGACAATGCTCTAACCAAATGGACCACCTGGTCCTTTGCATATTTTTTTAAACTGGGCTATTTGTGGCTCAGTAGTTTATTTGCAGAGGTTATGTATTCTGGATGCTAGACCCTTCTCAGGTATGATCTGCAAATATCTTCCCCATTCTGTAGATTGTCTTTTTACTTTCTTAATAAAGGCCTATGATGCATATATACTTTTTATTTGGATGAAATACAGTTTGTCTATATTTCTCCTCTGTTGATTGTACTTTCTTTGTAATCCAAAGTCACAAATTTTTATCTTTGTTTTCTTCTAGAAGTTTTATAATTTTAGCTTTTATATTTAAGTTGTTGACTCATTTTAAGTTAATTTTGTATCTGGTGTGATGAATCCAATGTATTTCTTTGTATGTGGCTATCCTCTGTCCCAGCACCATTTGTTGATGAGACTATTTGTTCTCCCCTTGACTCTTTGTGAAATTCCTGTTGAAAATCAGTTAACCATGGACACATGGATTTATTTCTGGATTCTCAGTTCTATTCTACTGATTAATAGTTTTATCCTTATGCCAGCCAGTTCCACACTGTTTTGATGTTGTAGCTTTATACTCAGTTTTGAAATTGGAAAGTGTGAGTCTTCCAACATTTTTCTTTTCAATATCATTTGGCTTTTGGGGGTTCATTTCAGTATAAAGAATAGCTGTTTAGCCCTGGCTGGTGTAACTCAGTGGATCAAGTGCAGGTCCACAAACCAAAGTGTTGCTGGTTCAATTCCCAGTCAGGGCACATGCCCGAGTTGCAGGCCAGTTCCTCAGGGGAGGGTGCGCAAGAGGCAACCACACATTGATGTTTCATTCCCTCTTTCTCCTTCCTTTCCCTTCTCTCTAAAAATAAATAAATAAAATTTTATGAAAAAGAATGGCTTTTTATTTTTTGCTAAAAGTATCAATGTAATTTTAATAACAATTGTATTAAATATATAAATTACTTTAGGAAGTTTTATAATAATAAAAATATTAAGTCTTCCAATCCATGAACATGGGATGTACTTCCAATTTTTAACTCTTTTAAAATTTATTTCAGTAATGTTTTATACTTTTAAGATACAGGCCTTTCATGTGTTTCACAGCTTTGGTTAAATTTATTCCTAGATATTTTATATTATTTGGGATGCTATTATGAATAAAATTGTTTTCTTATTTTCCTTTTTAGATTGCCTGTTATTAGCATATAGAGTTACAATTTAACATTGAATGCTAATTTTATATCCAGCAACTTTGCAGAATTTATTAAGTATTTTTTTGTGTGTGTGTGCTTTCTTTAGGATTTTCCATGTACAAAATTATGTGCCCTGTGACTGCATAATAGTTTTACTTCATTTCCAATTTATATTTCTTTTTCTTCCCTATTGTTCTGGCTAGAACCTCCACTATGATGTTAAAAATAGAAGTGGAGAAAGTGGATATTATTGTCTTGTTTCTGATCTTAAGGAGAAGGCTTTCAGCCTTTCATCATTGAATATGACCTTAGCTGTGGATTTTTTCATAAAAACCCTTATTATATCCAATAATTCTCCTCTTATTCCTATTTTGTTCATGGTTTTTATCATGAAATTGTCATGTTAGATTTTGTCAAATGTCTATTATGTTCAATTGAGATGATCATGTGTTCTCTGTTCCTTTTCTATTAATGTAGTGTATTATATTAATTGATTTTTTGTTGTTGTTGAACCATCCTTGTATTCCTGGGATAAATCTTACTTGGTGCATGTATATAATCTTTATAATATGCTGCTGCATTTGGTTTACCAGTATCCTATTGAGAAGTTTTTCATTGATATTCATAAGGGATATTAGTTTTTATTTTTGTTTTTTATGAGGATTTTGTCTGTCTTTGGTATCTGGATAATTTTAGCTTCATGGAATACCATAGGAATTGTTCTTCCTCTTATATTTTTGAAGATTTTGAGAACATTTGGTATTAATTCTTCTTTAAACTACTGGTAAAAATCACCAGCAAAGTCATATGTATTGGACTTTTCCTTACTGGGAGAGTTTTTATTACTAAATCAATATTTGTATATGCTGTAGATCTGTTCATATTCTGTGTTTGTTGGTGACTCAGTTTTAGTTATTTATGTTTTTCTAGTAATTATCCATTTTATTTAGTTTATTTAACTTGTGTACAATTATTTATAATAGTCTCATAATAATTTTTATTTCTTTAAGGTCAGTAGTAACATTGCTATTATATTTGTGATTTTTAGTAAACAAAATTATTTATTTTTTCCTCTGGATTTATCTCTCCTCTAAAGTACAGGTGGCAAACACAAGGCCCAAGGTCCAGTCTGGCTCTCCACCTTGTTTCTACCCAGCAGCAGTGCCGAGCTCTCACTTCACTGTTAAGGAGTAGTTATATTTATGCAGTCCTAAAATTACATTCGGCCCTTTGAAGGCAATCACAATGCTAATGTGGCCCCAGTGAAAATGAGTTTGACACCCCTGCACTAAACTTTTGTCAAATTTACTGATACTTTTTAAAATACAACTTTTGGTTTTATTGATTTTCTCTGTTGTTTTTCTATTTTCCATTTCATTTGTCTCCAATCTAATTTTTTAATAAAAAATTGTTTTTTTATTTTTTTATTGTTCTTCAATTATGGTTGTCTGTCCCCATTTTTCTGCTATTACTTTCCTCTACCTTACCCACCCCACCTGCCACATTCAATCCTCCCCACCTGCCACCATCATGTTTGTCCATGGGCCCTTTATACACGTTCCTTGACAACTCTTCTTCTTCTTTCCCACATTATCCCCCTGCTTCTGCCCCTCTGCTCACTGTCAATTTGTTCTTTATTTCCATGTCTCTGGTTCTATTTTGCTCATTTGTTCATTTTGTTGGTTAGGTTCCATATATAGGTGAGATCATATAGTATTTGTCTTTCACCCCCTGGCTTTTTTACTTAGCATGATACTTTCCAGTTCCATCCATGCTGTCATGAACAGTAGGAGTTTCTTCTCTCTTTCTGCTGCATAGTATTCCATTGTGTAAAGGTACTAAAGTTTTTGATCCATTCATTTGCTGATAGGCACTTAGGCTATTTCTAGCACTTGACTATTGTAGGCTGCACTGTGATGAACATTGGGTGCATAGGTTCTTTTGCATTGTTGTTTCAGGATTCTTAGGGTATGGTCCCAGCAGTGAAATTGATGGATCAAAAGGCAATTCTACTTTAAGTTTTTCAAGGAAATTCCATACCATTTTCCACAGTGGCTGCACCAGTCTGCATTCCCACCAACAGGGCACTAGGGTTCCCTTTTCTCCACATCCTTGTCAGCACTTCTTTTTTGATTTGTTAATGATGGCCATTCTCACTGGTGTGAAGTTGTATCTCATTGTGGTTTTAATGTGCATCTCTCTGATGGCTAGCAATGCTTAGCATCCTTTCTGATATTTGTTTTCTATGTATCATATTTTTGTTTTTCCTAAATTCCTCCATTGTTGCTTCGTTTCATGTTTAATTGATTTTTTAGGTAGTTTAACATTTTGATTCCCTTCTCATTTCCTTTTTTGTATATATTTTAGTAATTCAGTGATTACCCTTGGGATTACAACTAACCTCTTAAATTTATGACAATCAAGTCTGTATAAAAGACTCCATTTCTATATGGTTCTATATTTTATTGTTGTACATCTTGAAAGATGTACATCTTTATCCATTGTATGCTTATTGGCACAGATCTATAATTATTGTTTCATGAATTTGTATTTTAAATCTTAGAGCTAAAAATGAGAAATTATAAATCAAAACATAATACTGGCTTCTTTATTTACCTACATACATAATTTTGCCAATGTTCTTTATTCCTTTAGGCATTTTTTAGTTATTGGTTAGTGTTCTTTAATTTTTTCCCAAAGGACTCCTTTTAACATTTCTTGTAGGACACATCTACCAGAAATAAACTCCTTCCATTTGTTTTGCCTGAGAATGTTTTAATAGCTCCCATTTTTTAAGAAGAATTTTATAAGACATTGAATTCTTGCTTGAGTTTTTAACTTTTAGCAGTGTAAATATATTATCCACTGCCTGCTGGTATCTGATTTCTGAGGATAAGTTCGCTAGTATTCTTATTGAGGTCTCTCTCCCAGTGACGAATGGCTTTTTTCTTGCTGCTTTCAAGATTCTCCTTGTGTTTATCTTTTGACATGCTGATTATAATGTGTCATGTGGATCTAGTTGAGTTTATGCTTCTTGCAGTTCTTTGACTCTCTTGGATGTGTAGATTAATGCCTTTCATCAAATTGTTGAAGTGTTTGTCTATGATTCATTCAAATATTCTGTCTTCTCTATTCTCTCTCCTTTTCTTCTTGGATTTCCATTATGTTCATGTTGGTCAGTTTTATAGTATCCCGCAGTTTCCTTTGGCTTTGCTTATTTTTCTGAAAATTTTTTTTCTATGCTTCGTACCAGATAATTTCACCTGATATCTTCAAGTCCATGGATTAATATTTGTGACTACTAAAATCTGTTGTCAAAAACCTCTAGTGAGCTTTTCATTTCAATTAATGCACTTTTTGGATCCTGAATTTCTGTTTGATTTTTTAAAATTTCTATTTTATTATTGATATTTTGTATTGTTCTGGTTTCTTTTATCCATGATTTATTTTCCATAACAATCCTTCAACAAATAGCGAGGCCAGGCCATTTATAACTCTGCTTTGACTTTCACTTTCTGCTTGCACTAAGCTCACCAGCCAATATGAGGTTAAAGATTAGTGTCATCTCAGCAATTTTCTGTGCCTGCACCCTGCCCTGGACAGAAGAATGGCTTTCTAAATTTCTTTGTCTACACAAGAGTTTTTCAATGCCTTAATTCTTCAAAGAATCTACCTCCAAGACTTTGAGTGTCTTTTTTTTTGCCTTAACAGCTGTTTTATTATTATTGTTGTTGTTGTTGTTATTATTATTATTATTATTATTAATTAGTTACCCCAGGTAGTAGCAGTTTATCTATTTATTTTTGATACTTTCATGGAATGACCTCTGCAGAATCACTTCTCTACCATGAGAACTAGTCAAATTGGGTGAAAAAGGAAATATTTTATTTTATTTTTTTCCAGTTCTCTTTTTAATTCAGAAAGTCAAGATGAACATATAAGCTTGTAAACAATGAAATACAGAAATACATAATCTGCTGCATAGAATTCTTACTACAAAACAACAGACATCTGCCCAAGGTCACTCATGCTGTGGGGGTAATGTGTAAGAGAGGGACACTTTTGTAATCAGGTTGACTGTGAAGTGAAATGAAAGGTGGAAGTTTTTCCATGTAACTAGAGAACATGGACCCAATTGTGTAGTCACTAGCAGACTCTGAATGGGGGGCAGTTAATTTGCACTCATACTTGTCTGTGGCTCTTCCTGCTGATTTTCTTCTGTTTTTGGCTTTGGCTTCTTGTGTTTGGAGAGGCAGTTCAAAGCAGACTCCCCATTTCTTGGAGAAGGCATGAATGCAGGCAGCTAGCCAGACTGAGTTGGATACTTTGTTTTCAGGTCATCTTGAAACAGTGGGAAAGTAAATGGCACAGCTTCTTCAGAATCTTCACATGCTTTTGTCTCTGATGCTCTTCTTGCTGGTCTGCTTTTCCTCCTTTACACATTTTTTCATCCATCTCAATTGCAAGGGCAGCTGCTGCCTGTTCAGTCCAAGAGTTGTGCAGACAAGCTGGGAAGTTCCAATACTCAGCTTTCTGAATCTGTTGAGCTAACTGACTTTGCTCCTTGACTGCATCCATGCACTTTGTCTACACAGGGAACAATGAGATGTCCTCATCTTTCTCAAGGGTTTTATAAAACATCTTAAAATTGGTCATGTCCTCAGACTAAATTGATATCAGGCTGAGACCTTCACTGGTGGCACCAGCAATTTGACCACTTCGGTGAGCATTGATCTCTAAAGTGCGAGGGACCTGGTAAAGGATGACATTGCTGGGTTTTAAAAGTGTCCAGGCCCCGAACTGCCACATCTATTGCCAGGAAAACACACTCTTCCATATGGCAAAACTGCTCCAGGTTTCTGAGCCTCTGCTTCTGGAGCATGTAAGCATGTAGGGTAAGTGGCATGATGTTTAAGACTTTGAGGAACCCAGGGAGGCATTTCATGAAGGATATACTGTTGGCAAACAGTAAAGTGTGGCCTGGATACTGCATCAGAAAGTGGTATAGATATAAGTCATTCTCATCATTCTCACAAGAAGTCTTGGTTTCTTTCAGTATCACCAATGGTGTTAGGCTTGCCCTCATGCCAATCTTCTGCATGAGGAGGTCAAGTTTGGCAGTTTTGTCACTTTTCCTTGTGTACTGCTTATGAAGGATTCAGTCACAAGCTTGAGGTACCAGAGTCATTGTGGCAGAAAAAAAGGAAGTGCGTTTGTCTCTTTGGGTTTTATTGGAAGTCATTGAGCATCTCTAGCAGGTGTGAAAGCTCAACAAAGTGTACTCTCTCATCCACCTGGTCGGCCTCATTGATCACCAGGCACCTGAGCTGTTGAAGGTTGCTCAATGATTAACTAGCTCCCACAGGCACCCCAGAGTAGTAATCACAGTCTCAGGCTGGCAGTTCAGCATCTTCTGCTATTTCTGCATCGACATTCCACCAACCAAAATAGCAGTTTTAATTCCTATAAACTTGGCCACGTCATCAATGTGCTGTTTGACCTGGATAGCTAGTTCTCAAGTGGGAGTCAGAACCAGTCCAAGTAGAGGACATTTTGGATGTAATTTACAGGTGACTCTTTTGCTATCCAACTCTTACCATAGCTTTCCAGTCTGCTCTTCATCAAGCTTTTCCCCTTTGTCTGCATCCTGTTTGGGGAGGGCTTCTCCCTGATTAGGAAAGAAGGTCCTTCCCCAGTAGCAGCATCATAGAAGGGCAGCACCAGGGCACCAGGTCTGAGATTACAGCACCAGTCTTGGCTCTCGCTTTAATGGGTGGTGCTGTAGCCTTCATTCCAGCCTTACTGGGCAGTGCTTCACCCTAAATTCCAGTTTCATCAGAAAAAGCTCAGTTTCAGTCTTGCTTGGTGATCCAGTCTAAGTGGCACTGCTGTGTTACTTAGAGCTGGGATAGACTCTTCACCTCTACTGCATCACCGAATGAATCATTGGAAAGGTAAAGGCAAGAGTTTTCCCACTTTCTTTCTCAGTAGCCCCAAAGATGTCCATTTGTCACGGATGGTAAGTGCCAAGGCCAGAGCTTGAATTGGTGTAAGTATAGAGAAGCCTAAAGAACTGAGTGCGTGGAAAATGGGCTTGAGTACAAACAGATCCTTTCAGGCTGATGCGTCTGCCTTCTGGTCATGCACTCCAGGGGCCAGGTCTTTGCTTTTTTAAAAAAATCTTTGGAGTAGTACCCTTGGAAGACTTCAATTTTTTTGCCCTTTGTTTTCTTCTTTTTTTAAAGTAATCTGGGATGGACTTCCTGTTGCCATCTCCCCTTCCTCTGGATCAGGACAAACTGTACCATCTCCCTGGGGCTCTGGCTCAGCATCTTTGACCTCAAACTCTTTCTAGGAACTGGTTTCTTCAGTTTCTACATCTTTACTCTTCTTCAGCTTCATCTTGAGGAGCTTTGTTCTATTCTTCCTCTCCTTCTTAAGAGCTTGGGACTTTCTCTTCTTGGGCTCTTCTTTTAAGAAGAGACTGAAGGAAATCTTGGTAGGGGAGACCAACTAATAATCTGTGCTTCCCTCAAAGCATACAGGTCATCCATCCATCCATCTGCAAATGTATTGTATTTGGTTAATCTTTTCCTGCTTCCATTTTCCCATACCCTTAGGTCCCTTCATCTTAAATTTGCCATGGCTTGGTGAATTTGGCCTTGGTTTTTGTCTCTTACTTCATGGTTACATATTAAAAGAATCACTTACACAACCCACAAGTAGGTTAAAATCGACAAACACAGTAAGTACTTTGAGAACCAGTTCTGCTCCACTCTCTCCAGAATCAGGGACCACGATTTCACACCTGGGCCTGCAGGTCACTTTCTTCAAGAGCATCACCAAGTCAGACAGGGGAAGGGACAAAGGCAAGTAAAAATGCAACAAATTCTTACCATTTCTAAGTTGTTTATTACTTAATTCAACATTTACTTGTTTTCTTTTAAACATTTGGCAATTTTCCAAATAAAGTTAATTCTGATGATTTTTGCTCCTTTTCAACATTTCTGTGCAGGGGTTCACCATTTTCACTAACATCGTCTCAGGAGCCTTTAAATTATTTAATTCAAAATGACCTACCAAACATATTTTCTGGAGATCATAACTACAAATTTAAAAGTATCCCTATACTTTCTGCATTCCTTATAAGATATACAATATTGTTGACCTTATGGCAGATTCTCAATAAAATACTGGGTAATTGATCAAACTCTTTATTCCATGTTTTTCTCTTTAATATATAAACTTAGTAAGACAGGTGTATTGCTGTTTTTGTTTTTTTTATTTATTTATTGTTTTCTAATTCTGCATGTAAGCCAGAAACCCCAGAAGCTGTGTTTTGTTTTTAATCATTAATCTAAATTTTTGAATAATTCCTATATATTACAGGTCAGCAAAATTATTTGAAAGTCAGATATCAAATATTTTATACTTTGCGAACCATATGATTATTATAGTAATTATTCAACTTTGACATTATAGCATGAGAGCAGTAACAGAAAAAAGGCTAACCAAATGGGTATGGCCATATGCTGATACCTTAATTTATAAAGACAATTAAATGCTGCACACTACCTATAGTTTGATGACCCCTGATATAGTTTGTAGATACTTACGGTCCCAGCTCAGTTGATGTTTCAACATTGACCCATTGTCAGCTATGGCAAGTTAAATTCTTTTTTAAAACTGTTTTTTTAAAGATTACTTATTTTTAGAGAAAGGGAAAGAGAGGGGGAAAAGGAGCGAGAGAAACATTGATTGGTTGCCTCCCACATGCGCCCCGACCAGGGACTGAGTCCACAACCCAGGCATGTACCCTGAGAGGGAATCCAACCATCAACCTTTCCCTTTCTGGACAACACCCAACTGAGCCATTCCAGTCAGGGCTAAAAAAATATTTAAGTGGAAGAAAAAGATAAACTTGTATCAATTCTTTTTCTCTGTGTCTATTTAGTAACTCTAATGTCAGAGTTGCCTCCCATAACCTGCTTTTTTTTTTTTCCTAAATTTTGGAGTGAAGTAAGAGTAACTCTCTCTCATTTTATTAAAAAAAAAAAAAAAACCTTACCCTTAAAACCAAATCATATGATGATGTCTTTCATTTAAAGATATTTATTCTTCCCTGGCTGGTGTAGCTCAGTGGATTGAGCGTGGGCTGCGAACCAGGCATCGCAGGTTCGATTCCCAGTCAGGGCACATGCCTAGGTTGCAGGCCATGTCCCCCAGCAACTGCACACTGATGTTTCTCTCTCTCTCCTTCCCTTCCCTCTCTAAAAAAAAAATAAATAAAATTTAAAAAAAAACTATCTTAAAAAAAAGATATTTATTCTGAAAAAAATTTAAGTTGTACACACATGAAATTTGAGCCTAATTTATCTATGGATAAACTATTTGTTCAAAAGTAATTAATTTCATAGAAAACATTTACACACTTCAAAATGCTCTATCTATACTTTTTTCTTTTTATTTACTGTTGTTCAGCTAGAGTTGTCCCACCTTTTTCCCCATTGCTTATCCCTAACCCCAATCTACCCCACTCTCACAGTCAATTCTCCCCATATGGTCCATGCCCATGAGGCATCTATTCATGTTCCTTGAATTGCTTCTTCCCCTTCTTTCCCTGTTACCCCCCTTCCCCACCCTGGTCACTGGCAGTGTGTTCTTTATTTCCAAGTCTCTGGTTCTATTTGTTCATTTGTTTGTTTTGTTGATTAGGTTTCACTTATAGGTGAGATCATATGGTATTTGTCTTTTACCACCTGGCTTATTTCACTTAGCATAATGCTCTCCAGTTCCATCCATGCTGTCATGAAGGGTAGGAGCTCCTTCTTTCTTTCTGTTGCATAGAATGCCATTGTGTAAATATACCACATTTTAAAGCCCTTTAGTGTTGTATTTACATAAAATATAATTCATGCTTATTATATTTTATCTGTTCTTACAGAATTTCAAAAACTGAATACAGTGAAACCATTGTTAAGTATATTTGACTTATACTGTGTTCTTAGGAGTAACAAAATTGCATAATTGCATTCTTTAAGGAAGCTTTTTATTTCAGAGTATGTTAGTTCCAAGTAATGGAATGTGGAGGTTTCGAAATAAATACATTATAGAGTACTAGGATTACATGCAAACTCAAACTGATCTTTATATATTACATATCTACATATACCGATGATATCTACTCAGCTTCATAACTCATAGATTTTTAGAAGGCTGGTCACAGGACACTTACATAGAGATGTTTTACAGACAAATATTGGAAGCCTAAGTTCTTTTGTTATTATTCTTAGGAAAACAGAATGGTAGATTTTGTCTCAGAATAATTCAAAAAATAAGATACTGTTGATTCCATATGTCAAGTAACAAATTAGAAAAATAGACATGATATCTAAAGACACAGAATGAAATGTAAGATTAAAGCCTCTGGTAAGACTTCTTATTTTATTACAAAAAACACCATTAAAATTGTGATTACACATAACAGCTGTTCTCTGTGGTGTGTCTGAAGTTGTGCATGGTGGAAAGTGGCATTACTTAACTACAAGTCTTTATTCTGTTTTCCATTTAATGGCTCAGCCAGTAGCCTTCAGATCTCTAGATTCTCCCAACATCCCAGTGTGAAATGTCTCACATCTCACTACAAAAAAAAAAAAAAAAACATATATCAGATAAGTCAGGAAAAGAAATGTTTTCTGCAGCCTTAATTGGAAAAACTACAGATTTTGAAGAGAAATGAAGGTGGCCGTTTTCAACTGAATCAGCTTTCTGTTTTGGTCTCCATGATAACTTTTCCACTAGCCCTCCCCAAAGCAGGCTCTGCCAACTTGAAAATTTCCATACTCTGATATAACAATGAAAGTTTAGTTTCATACTATTATCTTCGTTGAAAGGAAAATTAATTTACTTGTTGAATTTCATATTAAAGAATAAAAAACATATTTTGATTGTGTCACAGACTTAACACTTTTTGTTCTCATAAACTCTGAAAACTCCTTACCTGTCCTCCCTCTAGTATTTCTCACGATCCTCCTACCTACTGTTCCATGATGGAATACCTCTAGATCTGTGCCCATGAAGCAAAAACCTTAAACCTTTGGTATTTGCTGAACCACAATTCTCAAAATGTAACAGTGTCTTATTTATGCTAACTAATAGCTAATTAATTTGATAAATATAGTTGGTGTTTATGGGTAATATTTGAAAGTGGTTTCAATTAAGATCTTCTAAAAACAAATATTATTTTATTGCGGGTTACAAAATCACAATTCAAAGAACTGCATACAAAGGCAAAACCAATAAGCACTAAAGCAGATGACAGCTGACATTTTATTCAATAGTTCTCTTAGAGCACACTACTGAGATTTCTAAATCAGCCATTTCAACACATTATCAGTACACTAATAATACCTTGAAATATTTTCCCTTGCAGAAAATAAGCCCAATATTACATATTCAATTTAATCACTTACCAATTATGAAACTATTGAATTATGTGAAGCTATTGAATTATAAATATTTGTTGGTAATGAGTACATGGGAAGAAGAAGAAAAAGCATTCCAAGCTGAAAACTATCATGAGCAAAAAGTATATATGTATGTGTGTGTGTGTGTGTGTGTGTATGTGTGTGTGTATATGCTTCTTGAAAGACTATTTTGTGGCTTTCAAATTGATCCTAACAGCTGTGACTCAATGATTTCACTTTCTGTCCATACATACCAAAATATAACAATTCTATTATTTTCCTCTACTAACCACTTAATCAGATTATGTAATCTCAGTTTTTCTAAGTAGGAATGTCTAAAATAGCATGCAATTGACAGTATAATAATTGTTTTTAAAAACTAATCATTGGGGGGAAAACATTTTGAGACAGCACACATGACCCATAGCTGGAGCTACAAGATGAAAATGAGAACCAAAAGACTGAGCTAGCTGGCTGCCTCACACTGTTGCACAGAGTGCTCTCACTTTAGCACACGACATGAACAAGCTATAGTAAGGATTGGTGAGCTGCATTCCACGGGCTGTTTTCATGTGTCCTGTAAGTCAAGAATGGTTTTTAAAATTTTTAAGAGGTATTTAAAAACACAGAGGAACATATGATCAGATGCTATGTGACCCTAAAAGCTTAAAATATATACTGTCTTGCCCTTTACAGAAAAAGTTATTGACCCTGTGACACAGTGAAAGAGAGTTTGAAATGATTTATTTTCATTAAATTTCTCTTTTTTTATAAACTACTAAAAAGCAATGGATGGTAGTGCTTCTATAGGCTTACTCAATTTCCACTTTCTTCCCAGGAGAGTTACTTACTAATTTGGTAAAAAAAAAAACAACTTTACTAATTATAACTAGTTTTGTAACATAAAGTTATGATGTGAAGAATGGGTATTCTGAAAACATTATTAAAGAACAATTTTTTAAAAAAATTAAAACATAACTTGCATAAAAATATCAAGCAAATTGTTTGCCAAAGACTATTCAACTTATTAATTAATGAAGGGTCTCATAAGATGTTAAAACCGGTTTAAAATATATTGCAGTGACTAGATACATATTGGATACTTAATAAAGGAGCTAAGGTTTAACTGAGAATAATATTGCTGAGTTAGATACAAAACTGGTTAATTTTGTACAGAGCAAAAATGTAAGTTTTTGGGTTATCTTTTCTATGAGAGAAAATTATTTGCATGTCAACTGCACAAAAATGTTCAGACTAACATTTAACTTATTTTAGTCTGGATCCTTTAATCAAAACTCTTAGGAACCTAAACAACAAAACAAAGAAACAAGCAAAATATAGTCAAAGATACTGTAATAGAGGACAGGCAGAAAGTGACCAGAGGAGAGAGAA
The DNA here is from genome assembly GCA_004024845.1 of Tonatia bakeri. Lineage (NCBI taxonomy): Eukaryota > Metazoa > Chordata > Mammalia > Chiroptera > Phyllostomidae > Tonatia > Tonatia bakeri. Next base: position 11,446 of record PVIA01008764.1, on the reverse strand, counting down.
GAGGGAATTTCAGGGGAAAAGGGGAACGGTTTACAGGAACAAAGTTAAAAGACACATGGATAAAAACTAGGGGGGAAGTTGGGAGGCAGGGGTGGGTGGGCTGGATTGGGAGTAAAGGGGAGAAAACTGTACTTGAACAATCATTAAAATAAAATTTAAAAAAAACTCTTAGTCTCCCCTGCCTCATGATCACAGATAATCTGTCAAAAATTGTTCACAATTACAATGAAGACACTGGTTTTATTACGTTTGGCCTAATTCTTTAGGGAGAGCAAGAGTGTTAATTAATCATAATCACCTCCTTGAGTTTGCTCTTCAAATTCTATGGCCAGAAAATTAACTTCTGTCTAGAAATTTTACTCAAAAATTTTGGATTGCTCTTCTAAGATCCTCTGTTATATTCTCTTCTATCCCAAGATTGAAAAACCAAGCATAGAACACTCTTTCCATCAGACATCATTGAAGTCCCTATACAGATTCACAAATCTTTCCTTAATGGTCACAGAATTTGCCATGGTTCCTTGCTTACAAGAAAGTGACCCCATTACTATCTTTGAGACTGAAATCCTATAAACTAGGTACAACCCCACCCCCTTTTAAAAAGACTTTTGAAGACCCTGACTACACATATAATATCAACACTTTTTCTTAATAGTGGACTTGGCATATTTTATTGAATGAGAATCATTCTTAAACGTGATCCTCTAGATAGGACCTCAATTATACAACTAAGTTTTCTAATTATATCCTAGTTAAAATGGGAAGAGGTTGTTCTAGAACCTATGCAAATAATATATTACATAGAAATAAAGGAACTTGATCAAAATATTTGTTTCCAAATTCTGTGAGGAATGTCAATGCAAATTAGATACCAATAAAATAGTTTCCTTTTATTTTATAAAAAAAGAATCCAGTAAATTAAACATTACAGAGAGCTTAAAAATAAACAGATGTCCCATTTATGCATGCATAACAATAAATCACCAAAGATAATCACACTATTTTTTAACAAATAACCACAATAAAATTATTAGTCCATTCAGTTCACTTTAAACAATTATTCTGCTCCATCTTGAGTCAGAAGTCTTTCATTAAGCATGTCTGCTTCAGGAATGAAAGGAACTCTATAATCCTAACTTGGTCTACTAATAAAATCAGAAAGTCGTTTGAATGATGTCAGCTTGGAGACCAGTGCTCACGTATGTATAGTTTAGAATAGCTAGTACGTAAGGCTCTGAGATTGTTAAAGATGAAAAATCTAGCTTACAGCAGAGCCCTCCACAAACATCAGAGGAAAGCATGTATCCATTTGAGAATGGAAATAAATGACTGTAGTTACTTTATTAAGTAAACAACAATTCAGAATAAAGGAAATTAAAATTCCTTCTTGGGATGCAGGATATGACTACTTCATAAGGGTTTGATCAACAGCTCTCCTTACGGTAACAGCTATAAACAACAAGGTCATTGCCAGATCTCCATGGCCTTTCCAAAAACATACAATAACAAATATTTATACTAATAATATTTTATGTGGAGATAGGTTTAATTTATAGCTGGCTTGGGGAAGATGTTCCTCTATCTCTTTTATTACTGAGGATGCCTGGATAGCCAGTGTTGTGTTTTGTTAGTTGTTTTTCTTCATAGGCAAGATAAGAGCAATGGAACTTCTGATACCCAACTTAAGTTTGCAAACTCCCCTGACAACCCGAGTTAGTTACTAATGAGTAACTGGTCTAACTGGCTTGAAAAGCCTTGCTTAATTACTGAAAAAGTCACCTAAGAGCTTTTTCAGTGAAGTTTCCTGAAACAAAGTCTGCTCACACAGCCCAATGTGGGAGGTAAGCCAGAGACTCCCCTGGGCCCTGTACACTCAGAGAAGGGGCCCTAGGGGATGTGAGCTGCAGAATGTCTCTTGGGCCTCTCATACTTCACTACATTCTTTTTCTCTCACTGCATCGCTGTACCATAGTCTTTGTTTTTAAATATAAGCCTCTTGAGAGTGTACTTATATATTTTCAAATATTCAAATTGAAGAAAATAATATATTTTGTATAATGTTTTATCTATACAATCTTATCTTACAGAAGGCTGATGAAGATTTCTTCTGAACTGACAACTTTTCACATACACATATTATAATAGTATTGAACTAATTGTGAAATTTGGAACATACTCAGAATCCATATTATTTATAACATGCTACTCTTTTTTTAAAATATATTTTATTGACTATGCTAATACAGTTGTCCCATTACCCCCTCTTCATTCCCCTCCACCCTGCACACACTCTGCCACCCACATTCCCCTCCTTTAGTCCATGTCCATGTGTCATAAGTTCTTTAGCTTCTACATTTCCCACACTGTTCTTGCCCTCCCCTGTCTATTTTCTACCTACCATCTATGCTACTTATTCTTCACCTTTTCCCCCTCTCTCCTCCTCCCACTCTCCTGTTGCTATCCCTCCATGTGATCTCCACTTCTGTGGTTCTGTTCCTCTTCTAGTTGTTTGCTTAGTTTGTTTTTGTTTTAGGTGTAGTTAATAATTATGAGTTTCCTGTCATTTTACTATACATTTTTTATCTTCTTTTTCTTAGATAAGTTTCTTTAACATTTCCTAACATGAGGGCTTGGTGATGGTGAACTCCTTTAACTTGACCTTATCTGAGAAGCACTTTATGTGTCCTTCCATTCTAAATGAAAGCTTTACTGGATAGAGCAATCTTGGATGTAGGTCCTTGCCTTTCATGACTTGGAATACTTCTTGCCAGCCCCTTCTTGCCTGTAAGGTCTCTTTTGAGAAATCAGCTGACAGTCTGATGGGAACTCCTTTGTAGGTTACTGTCTCCTTATCTCTTGCTGCTTCTAGGATTCTCTCCTTCATTTTAATCTTGGTTAATGTAATTATGATGTGCCTTGGTGTGTTCCTCCTTGGGTCCAACTTCTTTGGACTCTGTGAGCTTCCTGGACTTCCTGGAAGTCTATTTCCTTTGCTTGATTGGGGGAGTTCTCCTTTATTATTTGTTCGAATAAGTTTTCCACTTGTTGCTCTTCTTCTTCTCCTTCTAGTACCCCTATAATTCAGAAGTTGGAATGTTTAAAGATGTCCTGGAGGTTCCTAAGTCTCTCCTAATTTTTTTCAATTCTTATGTCTTCATTCTTTTCTGATTGTATGTTTTTTTCTTCCTTCTGGTTCACTCCATTGATAAAATCTATGTGATTTTCCAGGGAACTTTTGAGAAATCTAAGATCTTTTCAGGTGTAAAAGACATTATGAATACCTTTTTCTGATTTTAGGGACCAGTCTTGGGAACTCAAAAGCATTATCAAATGAGACTTTGTTACTTAGTTGAAATAGAATCAGTGTTGATTACCTATTTATTTAAAGTGTCATTTAAACATGCAAGATAGTAAACCATTATGTGATTGTAATAAATATTAGCTCTTTCACAACCAAGAAAACATTTTTTTAAATAATCAAAACATTTCTAAGTCAATTTTATGCAAAGAAAATTATTCTAGTGAGATCTGGATTGTTCGTTACTAAATGAAAGAAAATTAAATTCCCTTCCTTTATATTCTTTAAAATTTGGAACACATAGTTAGGTTTTGTCCTCACTAGGATCTTTCATAATCTAGAACAAAGTAATGATTTAATTAGAATAAACTTACTCTCTGATTCTCTGAAATAAAAATATCATCAACTTACCTAAGAATATAGTGGTAATGTTCTAGCAGTATTGATTTTGGACTCCAATATCCAAATTAAATTAATTAATTATTAGATTAATAATAATTTTAAATAAAAATAAAAAATATTTCACAAAAAACTAAGAGGATGGTAATTGAAAATTTTTATATACATTTTATAAGACTCACAAAGCTCACAATTTTCTAGAGCCACACAAGTCACTTTATAAAAATGAACGCATTTAACATGATCCAAAATATACTCATCTATAAAAAAGGAGCCAATATATATAAACCTATTATTATATTTAGTAATTAGTGTTTCTCTATTCAGAAATACTAGAAACTAAGTATTAAATGATTAGCCATTAATTCATTAATTTAATATTATTATAAGATTTTAAGATATCTAGAGGTTTGGAAAATCATGTGCAAGGTGATACATACAAACCACGATTGCTTTGGTTTTAAAAAGTACTCAGAGTTATCATTCAATTTAGTTAGACATAAATGTTTTTTACAGTTTTATTTATTGTTTCTTTCTTTTTTATTTTTTAGTATTTTATTGTTTATGTTATTACAGGTGTCCCAATTTTTCCCCCTTCAGCCCCCTCAACCCACAACCCACACTGACTATGGAGTCAGTCCCTAAACTGCTGTCCATGTCCATGGGTCTTTCATATACATTATTTGACTAATCCCTTCACCTTCTTTCAATCAGTCTCCACCTTTCCCCTCCCCTCTTATAGCTGCCAGTCTATTCCATGATTCCACTTATAAGTCAGATCATATAGTCTGAAAGACAAACGTCTTTCACCAATTTGTTCATTCCACTTAGCATAACAGTCTCCAGTTCCACCCATGCTGTGGCAAAAGGTAGGAATTCCTTCTTTTTTACTGCTTTGTATTATTCCACTATGTAAATGTATCAGGTTTTTACCCACTCATCTACTTATGGATACTTAGGCTGTTTCCAAATCTTCACTATTGTAAAGAGTGCTGCTATGAAAATGGGGGAGGGGTGCATAAATTTCTTTGAATTGGTGTTTTGGGATTCTTTGGGTATATTTCCAGCAGGGGAATTTCTGGGTCAAAAGGCAGTCAATTCCACAATACCTGAAAGCATGCTCAAGAGAAAGGGCACAGTTATTTTTTTTATAACCTCATCTGAGAAGTGACCTACAACCACATCTAACATGAGTTAGTGGCCACCTAGACCAACCTCACACAGTGTATGCAAAAACTATGAAGACTTGTGAATACCAGGAGGCAGGGGTGATTGAAGCCACCTGGCAAGATAGGTACTGTGGAAGGAAAACGTCTCATACTCACTCATTAAGAGGTCAGGACTTCCTTTTTAAAAAAAGATTTATTCATAGGTCAGCAGAGATAGACACAGGTGCACAGGGTACTTTTAAATTTCGTTCTACAAATTAAGTCATAAGACAAAGTGGACATGGAAACAGAAACTAGTCTGGATTCCAAGGAGCTGCTAGGAACAAAATTCTTAATTGATTGAAGGTCATAAATAAACCAAGAGGCAAACAAACAAAAAGCCCAACGAGTGAAACTCTCCATTGTCTCTCAGGAAAGGAAGAATTGATCTTCATGATCCATTTAACAGAGCTTGCCAAGTAATTGGCAAAAAGCAAAATTCTTAATCACTGCTACCAACAATAGAAAATAAGGGATTGGCTATGCATGAACCAGAGACAAAAATAGAGAATAAAACAACTAGGGAAAGGAAAAAATTCTAGAGAAATAGTTGCTAAGTTAAATTTGTATTGCTATGTGCAATTTTCACTGGGCTAAAATTAAGCTGAGCATGAGGAATATTTTTTTACTGCTGTTCAAGCACAGTGTCTCCACTTCCCCCTACTACTCTCTCACCCACATGTCCCTAAGAGCCACAGACATAAAGGAAAGAATAAACAAATGGGGCTTCATCAGAATAAAAGCTTCAGCACAGCTAAAGAAAACATCAGCAAAATGAAAAGGGAACAAACTATATGGGAAAATATATTTTCCAATGATATCTTAGACAAGGATTCGATCTCCAGATTGTATAAAGAACTCACACAACTCCACTTCAGGAAGACAAACAGTCCAATTAAATGGGCAAAGGACTTGAACAGACACTTCTCCAAGGAGAACATACAAAGAACCCAGAGACATATGAAAGGATGGCAACAGAGAGATGCAAATTAAAACCACAATGAGATACCACTGCACATCAATCAGAATGGCCACCATAAACAAATCAACAAACTAGTGCTGGTGAGGTTGTGCAGGAAAAGGAACCATGAGGAATACTTTTCAAGAAATGTAGCTTTATTACCTCTTAAGCAGATTAGTCCACTTTAGCATCTTATAGAACATCCTCCAAAATGGTTTAAGTGTATTGTTTTAAAAATTTAAAACATGACTCATAGAAATATAAAATGAATACACACCAAAGACAAAGAGGGGTAGGATTGAGAGTTGGAGGTGGGAGTAGGAGTGTGGGGGAGAGTGGAGGCGGGATAATGGAGACAACTATACTGAACAATTAAAAAAAAAATCACAGATTGGATTCAACTAGGCATTTGTACGAAGTTTAATAAAAGGAAGTAGAATAAAATTGGTGCATTAGGTACAAAACTGATTTTCATTTCTTATTTACTTTCATCTTAATGGAAATGAAATATGTTGGTTGAGTTGGGGAAAGAAAAATAAATGTGTTCATAGTCCATCAAATTTAACTTCTCCCTTTGATCAACACAAATTTTTATAGTTCTTGATAGGATTGACAATGGCAAATCCTGAGAAAGCTGTATGGCAATTAGCACAGCATTAAATGAAAGTACAATGTAACAGGGTAACTAAAATGACACATGAGCCAGAGCAATGTTCAGTTATTTTTAAGATAGAAGTCAGAGATAATTTTTACTTCATAAAGTTTCTTTTAAACTCTAACATTCTATGCTAATATTCTTACTTTCAAGGGTACTGAATTCACTTTTAAGAAGGATCAGAAAACAGAGAGGAAGGTGATAATATCTGTTACATGTTTTAAAAATTGTAAAACATCACCACATGAGTTTAAAGAAAGGGAGATATGTTTCTGACACCATGTAATGCTAAATTTTCTTAAATGATGAACAAAGTTTGAGAAATGAATAGGTATACTCAATATATTTCAAAGGTAAAGATAGTAGGGTGAATTTATAAATACCCAGAAATATTTTCCCTGTAAAAATGTCAAGTTTCTGGCAAATGCCAAAAGAAAGAAAAAGCTACACTTATGCCCAAGCCGAGAGCCAACCAGTGAAGAAACAACCTGACAATGAAGTGCATGAAAGACCCTAAGAAGTAAGAATAACGCTGTTAAGTTTGGACTTGAATTAGTATATAAACCTAAAGGAATACTTATGAAAATATAAGTTGAATGTAAAAGAAGAAAATCTAGTATCAAGAAATAAATGCACAATAAGCTGAAAATCAAGTTTTATCTGCAATTTCTGTTCTTTTTATAAAATAATATTTTTTATGGACTATGAATGCACTTTTCTTCTTCCCCTAACTCAACCAGCATATTCATTTCCATTAAGATGAAAGTGAATAAAAAATTAAAATCAGGCGGCATGGTCTAATGAAAAATTCCTATGACTCACACCCTTTCATTTCCGTGCCAGACCTTTCCTTTAAACTCCAATGCATTTGATATCTTTTCTTGAATGACTCAAAAGTAACAAAATCAAATCTTCATCTCTTCATATTAGTTCTTGTGATTAAGTTAATTATACTACTGTCCATTCCATTATGCAAATTAGAAACCTAAAACTTTTCTCTAAAATTTTTCTCTACATCAGGAAAATTTCTCTGGAGGCCACATCAGCCTCATGATTGCCTTCAAAGGGCTGAATGTAATTTTAAGACTGTATAAATATAACTACTCCTTAACAGTTAAGTGAGAGCTCAGCACTGCCTCTAGGTAGAAACAAGGTGCCAGGCTGGATAAAACAAGGTGCAGGGCCAGATTCTGCCCACGGGTCTTGTGTTTGCCACCTGTGCTCTAACTCATCCTCTTATTCACCCATCAGCAGTGTCCTATTGCATAACTTCATATACCTTTTCAATCTGTCCATTCCACCTTGATACTACCACCATCTTCGCTGATGTTAATGTCAGGAGTTAGATTAAAATAGCCTTCTAACTGATCTACTAATATTTATTCAAGTCCCACCTCCATTCTTACTCCATAATTTTTCCAGAGTTTTCTTTTATAAACATAAATATGACCATGTCACCACTGTGTTCCTCAAATATTATTTTTTGGTTGCCTGCAGACACAGGAGTGGGGGCAGCAGAAGTTATGGATTACAAATGAGCATGAGGAAACCTCTGAGGTGATGGATACGTTCATTATCTTCATCAACAGAAAAGCCAATAAAGAACACAAATTCTAAAATAGTAATTGGTTAACTCACAAAAAAAGCAGTGAAATTAAGACAAAAATCAGAGGAAAAGTAAAAGCAAATAGTAAAATTGTGGAATTAAAGCACACCATATCTGTAACTACATTGATGCAAATGGACTAACCACTCTAAAAAAAGGCAGATACCAACAGAAGAAACAGAATATTTCTGGATAACAGAAGAAAAAAAGCAAAATCCTATGTCATTTATAAGAGGTGAATTTAAAAATAAATACCAAAACAAATTGAAAATATGTAAAATAATTTGGAAAGAGATACCATGCAAGTAGTATAAGAAAGTTGCTTTATATTAGTTTAAAAAATCTATGAATATTGCACCAATCAGACTATAAAATGAAGGGTTTGCCAGAGATAGTAAGGATTATTTTTATAATCATAAAGTGTAAATTCATGAAAAATGTAAAAATTCTATGTGCATATGCTGTTGATAAATAATGAGGATTTAAGATACATAACACATTTCACAAAACTGAAGAGAGAAATAAAATACACAATCATTATTAGTGATTTTAGTATTACTCTCTTGGTAGTTGATAGTACAAATGTACTGAAATTTCAACTAACTTGAACCAATTGATATTTATAGAAGAAATAGACCAAATAACTGCAGAATACACATCTTTTCTAGGTATTTAGAACAGTCACCAAGAAATATTATATTTGAATCATAAAAACTTCCAATAAATTTTTGAGGCCTGCATTATCTATAACATGTTCTCTGAACATCACATAATTAAATTTGAAATGAAAATAATGGGATATCTAAAGAATCCCAAATGTTTGACATGTCAAACTTCTACATAAACCATGAGTCAAAGAAGAAATCACAAAAATAACTAGACAGTATTTCAAACTGACATAATGAAAGTGCAATATGTCCAAGTGTCTGGCACTGTACAACAAACAACCTAAAACTGAGTGGCATAAAATGAGCACCTAATGTTCACAGGTTCTCTGGTGTGGGAATTCAGACAAGAAATATGAAGATGTCTTGTCTCTGCTCTTCAGGGTCTGGTCTTGAGCTAGGAAGACTGGAACAGCTGGGGAAATTCAATGACTGAGGCTAAAGTTGCTTGGTGACATCTTTACTCACATTTTGTACGTGGGATCGGATAACTGAAGGCTCAGCTCATTGGAGCTGTTGAGCAGAACACCTACATACACATGACTTCTCTTCCAGCCTGAGGTTTCTCTCAATGTGGAGGCTTCACAGTAGCCAGAGTTCTTGCATTCCCCCACCCAGGGAGGCTGCAAAAGCCAGTGTTGCCTTTAAGTAGCAGTAAAGATGTGGACCTAATGAAGCTTTGATATATTGTTGATAGGAGCAGAATATGCAACAATCACTGTGTAAAACTTTCTGGCAGTTTCTAATAAATTTAAACATACACATAACCATATAATAAATTTGAAAAACATTATTATTTTTAAAAAATCACATTTATTTTTAGAGAAAGTGGAAGAGAGGGAGAAGGGGAAACATTGGTTGCCTCTCCTACATGCCCTGAAAGTGGTGGGGGGCTGAACCCACAACCCAGGCATGTGCTTTGACCAGGTATCAAACCAGTGGGGACCATTCACTTTGTGAGATGATGCCAAATCAATGAACCACACTGGTCAGGGCAAAAAACATTATTTTAATGAAAGAGGCCAAAGACATAAATACAACTGGATAATTCCAATTATATATATAGAAAAAATAATCCATGGTGATAGAAATCAGAGTTATAATTACATATCACAGGTGGAGATTGCCTAGAAAATGGTACAAGAGAACTTTCAGAGTCAATATGTTGAATAAATACTAGTTAATTTGGATGTGGTAAAAATATTTTGCTTATGTAGGAAAATCTCTAATGCTAGAAATATTCATGCTTCAGGTGTTATGATGCTGCAAATTACTTTCAAAAACACACACACACACCTTTATATGGTACAGGAAGTAAATTCTGAGTGGCTTTGAAACAATTATTTTTAATATGTTATAAAATATTTCCTTTGTAACACTTATATCAGAATATTTTGATGGTTTAAATATCATTATTTGTTTTTATTATGTCCATAAATACCACAATTTAATTTTTACAAGCATTTTTATTAGTTCAAATAAGCTATACTTTAGAAATGAATTTTAACTAAATTATAAGAAACATACAATTAAACTGAACTAGAAAATTAGGAAACTTACGTTCAGGCAATTTAAGCGGACTTTGCAAAAATATTTGACACAGAATAAGAACATATTTCCCCTGTGGAAAAAGAGATAATTTGGCAGAGTGGAAGGCTCAGTCATGGAGCTCAGTGGTGGGAGCATGTGCTTATTCTAGCTGATCCTGCTTGAGGAGGACATGTTCTATTTTTAATTAAGAAATCAATGTTGTCTGTGACACTTTATTTTTATTTTCTGAAATAACATACAATTATAAAGATATTAGTTATCCTATATACATAAATGTATTGGAAGTACATTCTGTGCTTAGCTAGAAAATAATTCAAGAAAGCTGGGAAACAATATCTGTTACCTATTCTAAGAATTATTTCACCCTTTGTTCTTAAAATCTATGTAAGACAAGATTCCAATGTTTTTTATTATGATTACTCTACCTCCAGTAGCCACATTTTGAGTGAATAGATGTTTAAAATGGTAAACAGTGCAGAGATCATTTTGTACATGGCTTAAAATTGAAACTAGAAGTAGGAAACACAATTTTTATCACATTCTCTTATTAGATTTTTCCATGGGGCAATAAATCTTTTTTGTATTGAAATTTATCTTGATCCACTGTGGCACCAAAAAAGAAAAATGTATGTCCCATGATAAAAGACTGTATCAGAAAATTTTAGGTGAAGGATTGGCTTATTTTTTTAGATAATATATAATACCCACTAGAATGCAGAAGTATAGAGTTCTAAGTTCTCTTCTGCCCAGTCCTCTTCTCCGGGCAGTAGATGCAAGCCTTTAACAGACAGCAAAAGGGAAAAACATAGATTTCAAAATGAAGATATACAATGAGGAAATAATATACACATAGAACTGTTTGAGAAATATTACATGCCCAAAATACATTGAAGAAAATAAAATGTAAAACAAAATTAATTTGATGAATTTGTTCTCAGTAAATTGGCAGCATTACACAAAGCAATAAAAGAGCATTTTGAAGTAACAGTTAAATTTAAAGCTAAAACCCTGAAACCCGTTGTTGTTGTTGCTACATAAATGTACATCCAACAACTAATATATTTTCATCATTAATTCAAATATTGATTTTTACCAATTTTTTT
>PVIA01008763.1:0-68149 GCA_004024845.1 Tonatia bakeri | reverse complement strand
GCTGGTTCTTTGAAAAGATAAACAAAATTGACAAGCCTTTAAGCAGACTCATCAAGAAAAAAAGAGAGAAGACCCAAATAAACACAATCAGAAATGAAAGAGGAGAGATTACAACTGACACCACAGAAATACAAAGGATTGTAAGAAATTACTACGAAGAACTGTATGCCAAGAAATTTGAAAACCTAGATGAAATGGAAAAATTTCTAGAAAAATATAATCTTCCAAACCTCAATGAAAAAGAAGCAGAAAACCTGAACAAACCAATAACAGCAAAAGAAATTGAAGCAGTAATTAAAAAACTCCCAACACACAAAAGCCCTGGACCAGATGGTTTCACAGGAGAATTCTACAAAGCATTTAAGGAAGAGCCCCTATCCTGCACAGACTATTCCAAAAAATCCAAAAAGATGGAAGACTCCCAAACTCTTTTTATGAGGCCATCATCATCCTAATTCCAAAACTAGATAAAGACACAACGAAGGAAGAAAACTTCAGGCCAGTATCTCTGATGAACATTGACGCTAAAATGCTCAACAAAATACTGGCAAACAGCATCCAACAATATATTAAAAAGATCATCCACCATGATCAAGTGGGTTTCATCCCAGGCATGCAAGGATGGTTCAATATTCACAAATCAGTAAATGTAATACATCACATAAACAAAAGCAAAGACAAAAATCACATGATCATTTCAATAGATGCAGAAAAAGCATTTGATAAGGTACAGCATCCATTTATGATAAAAACACTCAGCAAAGTGGGAATAGAGAGAATATTTCTCAACATAATAAAGGCCATATATGACAGACCTACAGCGAGCATCATACTCAATAGACAAAAACTAAAATCTTTTCCAGTAAGAACAGGAACAAGACAAGGCTGTCCACTTTCCCCACTTTTTTTCAATACAGTATTGGAAGTTTTAGCCATAGCAATCAGACAAGAAAAGGAAATAAAAGGCATCCAAATTGGAAAGGAAGAAACAAAACTGTCATTGTTTGCTGATGACATGATAGTGTACGTAGAAAATCCTATAGACTCTACCAAAAAACTGCTTGACCTAATAAACGAATTTGGCAAAACAGCAGGATACAAAGTCAATATTCAGAAATCGAAGGCATTTCTGTATATCACCAATGAAACAGCAGAAGCAGAAATCAAGGAAAAAATCCCATTTGAAATAGCACAAAGAAAAATAAAATACCTAGGTATAAACCTAACCAAAGAGGTAAAAGACCTGTATTCAGAAAACTATATACCACTGAGGAAAGAAATCAAGGAAGACACAAACAAATGGAAACATGTACCATGTTCATGGATTGGGAGAATTAATATCATTAAAATGTCCATACTACCCAAAGCAATCTACACATTCAGCGCGATACCTATAGAAATACCAATGGCTTATTTCACAGACATAGAACAAACACTCCAAAAATGTATATGGAACTATAAACGACCCCGAATATCTACTGCAATATTGAAAAAGAAGAGTAAAGTAGGAGGGACCACAATACCTGACACTAAAGTATACTATAAGGCCACAGTAATCAAAACAGCCTGGTACTGGCATAAAAACAGTTACATGGACCAATGGAACAGAACAGAGAGCCCAGAAATAAACCCAAGTCTCTATGGTCAATTGATATTTGATAAAGGAGGCAGCGACATAAAATGGAGTAAAAATAGCCTCTTCAACAAATGGCGCTGGGAGAACTGGACAGCTAGGTGTAAAAAAATAAAACTAGAACACCCACTTACACCTTATACAAAAATAAACTCAAGATGGATAAAACACTTAAATATAAATTGTGACACCATTAAAGTACTAGAGGAGAACATAGGTAGGAAAATCTCAGATATATCATGCAAAAACTTTTTTACAGACATGTCCCCTAGAGCAAGAGAAATAAAGGAAAGGATAAACAAATGGGACCTCATCAAAATAAAAAAACTTCTGCACTGCTAAAGAAAACAGTATCAAAATAAAAAGAGAATCAACTGTATGGGAAAACATACTTGCCAGTGATACCTCAGATAAAGGCTTAATCTCCAAAATACATAAAGAACTTACACGATTATACTCTAAGACAAACAACCCAATTAAAAAATGGTCAAAGTACTTGAACAGACACTTCTCCAAGGAGGACATACAGAAGATCCAAAATCACATGAAACGATGTTCAATATCACTAGCTATCAGAGAGATGCAGATTAAAACCACAATGAGGTACCACCTCACACCAGTCAGAATGGCCATCATAAGCAAAACAACAGACAACAAGTGTTGGAGAGGATGTGGAGAAAAGGGGACACTAGTGCACTGTTGGTGGAACTGCAAACTGGTACAACCACTGCGGAAAACAGTATGGAACTTCCTCAGAACACTAAAAATGGGTGGGCCTTTTGACCCAGCAATTCCACTGCTGGGAATATACCCTAAGAATCCTAAAACACCAATCCAAAAGAACCTTTGCACCCCAATGTTCATAGCAGCACAATCTACAATAGCTAAGTGCTGGAAGCAACCTAGATGCCCATCAGTAAATGAATGGAACAAAAAACTATGGTACATTTACACAATGGAATTCTATGCAGCAGAAAGAAAGAAGGACCTCCTACCCTATGCAACAGCATGGATGCAACTGGAAAGCATTATGCTAAGCGAAATAAGCCAGGCAGTGAAAGATAAATACCATATGATTTCACCTTTAACAGGAACCTAAACAACAAAACAAAGAAACAAGCAAAATATAGTCAAAGACACTGTAATAGAGGACAGGCAGAAAGTGACCAGAGAAGAGAGAAGAGGGAATTTCAGGGAAAAGGGGGAAGGGTTTACAGGAACAAAGTTAAAGGACAGATGGATAAAAACTAGGGGGAGGTTGGTAATAGGAGGGAAGTTGGGGGGGAGCTTGATTGGGAGTAAAGGGGACAAAACTGTGCTTGAACAATCATTTAAATAAAATGAAAAAAAAAAGAAAATGTATACTTGTACATACAGTGGAATAAATAATTCTATATATAATTATGTCTGTTAGCGACAGTATATATTTTGCTTTCTAAAATATTAAACAGAATGCTTTTCCATGAAGTCCCAAGAAGTATTCCAAGCAGTACCCATCATAGATGTGTTAACATATACACATAAAAATGTTTTTGTTTTTTTTTTATATATTTTTTAAGATTTTATTTATTTATTTTTAGAAAGGGAAGGGAGGGAGGGAGTGAGGGAGAGAGAGAGAGATCAATGTGCGGTTGCTGGGAGACATGGCCTGCAACCTAGGCATGTGCCCTGACTGGGAATCAAACCTGCGATGCCCGGTTCGCAGCCCGCGCTCAATCCACTGAGCTACACCAGCCAGGGCCTCACATAAAAATGTTTTTAAAACACATTCTTCTGATCCTAAAAGTAATACATGTTATAGCATTTTGAAAATCCATAATTAGCATGCAAAACAAAAATATTTGGTGTGTTAGAAACATTATTAAAGTAAATATATAGGCTACCAAGATAGTGATTATCTTGTAAGTGCACTCATTTGAGCATACAATGAATGGCATTTACAAATTAATATTTATGTGTGTATATGCTCATATGCATACATTTTCAATGTGTTGTCCTACAAACTGCTCAAATGCCCACCTTACATGGAATCCTAAAGATAGCTGTGGAATTCTGACACACACACACTGCTACAGTGACCAGCCTCTGTTACACCCCACAACTGGTTGGGGTGTCCTCCTGCTTGGTATTCACCCTCTGTGTAGTCAGTCCCCTGCCTTACTGAGCAGAGAAATCCTGTGTAACTAATAGCATATTCCAGAAACAACAATATATAATTCCTAAGGCTAAATAAGAAAAGATGTTGTGGCTTTTTCCTTCCTCTCTTTAAGGTCACTCACTCTGAGGGAAACCAGCCACCATGTCTGAGGACATACACATAGCCCTACAGACAGAGACTCATGGAGAGAAGCCCAGACCTCCTGTCAACAACCATGTGATGGTGACATCTTGAAGCAGATCCTCAACTCCAATCTGAACTGCAATCTCACCAGAGACCCTGAGTTAGAACCACCCAGCTAAGATGTCCTAAACCCCTGATCACAGAAACTGTGAATTAATAACCCTTTATCATTGGTTCAAGCAAGCAAGTTTGGGGGTAATTTATTATGCAGTGATTTGTAAGTAATATACTGGCTTTAAACCAGGCAACTTAAATACAAGCTCTATTACTTACTACATAAGTGGCTTTGGTAAACTCACGTCATCTCTCATTCACAATTTTTTTTTAATTGAAGTGATAGTATCTACTTTAAAGCACTACTTTAAAAAGTAAATGTGATGTCCCTGGCTGGGTGGCTCAGTTGGTTTGAGTATTGTCCTGTACTCCAAAAAGGGGTAGGTTCGATTCCCAGTCAGGGCACATATCCAGGCTGTGGCTTTGATCCCTGGTTAAGGCATGTACAGGAGGCAACTGATTGAAGTTTTTCTCTCACATCAATGTTTCTCTCTCTCTTTCTTCCTTCCTCTGTCTCTAAAATCAATAAACATATCCTTAGGTGAGGATTTTTTTTAAAGGGTGGTATAAATGTAATCATAAGGCACAAGGTCAGCATTCTTGGGATGACAAATTCCAATTTACCCAGAATTTTCTTTATTTTAGCACTGAAAGTCTGGCATTTACAGATCAACCCCAGGCAAACTGAGATAGTTAGTCATCTTAGTATTCATTGAAAATTGGTTGAGGTTGAAAGATGTCAATGGTATACAGTTAAAAAAGGAAATCTAGAAGCATCAGATGGACTAGCCCACACTCTTCCCACCTACACATAGAGATTATGGCTAACATTGCATCACAATATCTGTGACATCTAGATTCCCAGACCATGGAAATAAAATCAAGTTTCATATCTTAGAAGTTCTGCAGTGACCCCAGAGATGTCTGGTCTGCTGTTTCCAACACTCTGGTCTTACCAGGAAGACTTCAGGTCTTTCCTCACTACTTTTTCCTGAAGTTCAGACAGGCTTGATCCACACCATCAAGACTGGTCTGGAATGTGTCACTGCATCGGACAGAGAAGGTGCTGAAAGTGGCAGCTCCGATGCCAGTGACCGAAACTGACCTCAGAAGCCCGTACCAAGCAGGGTTCTGAGCCAGCCCTGACTGGCCCGCATGGAAGTCCCAACTACCTGCCAGCCTCCTCAGAGTCCACCGCCCTGCAGGGCTCACTTTCTTCTGTACTTCTTGGAGTTCTCACCTGTAACCTCCCTTGCAGTATGCATATCTCCACCCATCCCCACCATAAATGAACAGCAGCTCCCTCTCACCATTTGAGTCTGTGCCAAGATACTGCTCCCTCTGGTAAAATTCTCCCAACTCCCAGGGAGCTTCTTATGGCCCCCAGTATTTACTTTGAGGTACCACATTACAAGTTATAACTCTTTTGCTTTTCTGTTTCTCTCACCTCACCCCACCCCCCAGTCTCAATCTGCTTCAGCACAAGGACTGTGTTTTGTTTACATTTCTTTCCTCAGTTCCCACCAAAGTGCCTAGCACACAATAGATATTCAATAAATGATGGTTGATTAAAGGCATAAATGCATGAATACATGCCTTTCATGCCACTTGACTCGATTTTCCAAAGACTGGTATCTGGGAAGCAGAGTAAAATGCTCCTTTTACTCCTTAGGAGCCACAGCTTGCTGTAGCTAATGAGTCAACAAATAAAGGAGGAAGCAAAACTCATCACTTATACAGTATGCCCAGAGGTGGACATCGATTGGTAACACCTTAGTATCAGGAACTGCCCATCCTAAGGTAAAGCCTGGTAATCAGTCTGGAAGAACATCCTCCTCTCCGTCTACACCGATTACTTAAGAAGTCAAGAATAAAATAAAGTATTGAATGAGTTTTCTTTCTTTACAAAAACAAATGACACAGACTTGGTAAGGCCCATTTGACAAACACCAGTGCTTTGTGGATTCCCTATAATTGGGAACTTCTGCCCTCAGCTACTGAATTACCCACCCACAGACAGAACCAAGGGAAGCCAGGCAGTCTAGGTAATACACAAAAGAATGATTAGCAGACAGATCCTGAAGTAGCTCACTTTCTGGACAAAGATGGGAAACATGAGGTCAATGCTGTGAGTGAGCATGTGTGTTACTGTAGAGGCCTGTGGCTCCCTGCCAGAGGTGCTACTTCATGCATCACATCTCACTGGAGAAAAAAAAAAAGAATGTCTTCCAGAAATCCCAGTCACCTCCACATCTGGTTTAGTGCTCTTTCCAGAAGCCTGAATAAAATGATGTGCTGCTTTCAAAATCAGGTCAAAGAAACAGAGAGGAAGGATGTTTTGACAAATAGACTTCACTCCATCTGGTAAACAGGAGAAAAAAATAAGTCAAGGCAAACCCTTGCAAAGAGAAGCAGCAATGAGTGGGTAGCCCACAGTATATATCTAGGATGAGAAAAAAACATTGAATTTCAAGATCTAAGACAGTTTATCTGCTAAACTGGGAGAAGGAGCAACTGCATTTCATAAGCTTGTTTTACTAGGAATTTGCTATTATGTATCAGCTATTTGGGAGGTAGGTATCACATTGTATGTGGTTCTCCAAGAAAGTATAAAATATCAAGGCACATAAAAGTGTCAGACTGAGTAGCTGCAGCCATCCCTGGTAAAAAGGGAAGGAGCAAATATTAATATATGCTCTTACATATATTATTTAATGTAATTTTGCAACAATGCTAAAAGGACAGTGTTATCACTCTTGCTTTGTGAATTACATTAAGCAGTTTAATCAAATGTGTGTAACTGAAGTAAACTTTGGAGCTGCAATCTGAACCTGAGGATCCAAGACTGTGTATTCCCATTTTCCTGGAGTGTAGAGTACCACCTGTAGGCTATGATCATGAAGTTTCCATCTTAGACCACCTTCTTTTCTAGTTCAGTGGAGATTCCAATGATCTATAGCCAGACACAGCAGGCTGTCGATCAGAGCGTTCGCAGCGATCATGAAGCTATGTAAGTTAAGCGCTGTTTCTCTTTTGCAATCCTACTTTCTATTATATTGGAACTTAGTACATTTTCCACAAGATGGAGTATCAAGGTAACTATATAAAACTCACACTCACTTACGACTTTTTTTAAAATTTGAAAATCCAAATTCTCCATCTGCTTATGAGTCCTGTCTGGAATTAACCAGACAGAGTGATATCCTTACATTATAGAGTGGGTGCATAGTTAAGGAAGTGGATTGAATTTACAGCGGTTACCTTTTTTGCCAAGAAACTCATCCAACTGGGGTTGGAAAACCAATCCTCAAATGTCGGGTATTAATTGGACCCTTGGCCAAAGCCATCAGCCAATTAAGGTCCTTGGAGCAAGAACATATACCGTCATCCAGAGCCAGTGCTGATGGCTTGAAGCCTGGTCACACACTATTTCTCTCCCTCTGGTGCCGCATCCATGACTTTGTCCCTTTGTCTCCAGTGACTTGAGTTTTCCTTCCTCAGTCTGCTGGCAAAATTAGGGGTCTTTTAAAGCTCTCCAGGGTCCAGCTGCCCATGAATATTTAAAAAGACGCCACAGGTAGTTATTGAAACTTGTGGAAGTTTGTGAAGTTTTAGTGAGGGTCTTGGAAGAGTTTGTGTTTTTCTGGAAAAAGAAAAGAGAAGTGGTGAACCAAGAGGAGGAGGCATTCTGTAAGCCAGGAGATGGGTCAAGAGAATCTAGAAGACATGCCAGTTTCTCACCACCTGCCTTTCCAATATGAAAGGGAATACATAGTCTAGTGTCCTTTTTCTATTACTGTTTTCAGCATCATATTTACTAGTAATAAACATGTTGCCCATCACTTCTTGGTAAGACACATAAACCAGAAGCTTTAGTATCCACTGAACTGAGACTGGAATCTAGACTCTGTCACTTTCTAGTTAGGATACCCTAGGCAGGAAACTTAAGTTTTCAAACATCCATACTGATGACCTTAGGCTGCTAAGAGGCTAAGTATTTCATACTTAACACAGGGTATGTACTCAATAAATGTTATTAACTACTATTTTTCTTTGTTATTTTTCTATATCTTCCTTAACTCAGTTGACAACTCCTCTCCATATGAAAACAAGTATAAAATGGGACATTAATTTGAGACCCAAATCTGAGTACTTTCTGAATTAGACCAGTGACATTTGTATATTAGGGTACACGTAGACCAGGTTAAGCCCTGAACGAGTTTCTGGTGAACTTCATAGTGTGGATGCTTCACCTCATGTATAAGAGTAGTAGGTCTTTTTTGATATATGACAAGAAAAACAGAGAACTGAAATGCATTACGATTTTGGCCAAAGAGAGCATGTTCACTTGAAATAGTCCCGTCATTGAGGAAAAATTGAAGCTTCTTATGGATTAAATTATTTGGAAAATTACTTCATGTTCCCCAAGCATCTATACACAGTGAAGTGACTTTTCTACAGCTCACAATCTGCAAGGCAGTCCACTGATTCACTAATGACCAGTTTATGGTAGACTGAACTGCTAAGAAGATACTTGCTCTCAGGGCCCTCTAGAGTTAGACGTTGTCATCTGGCTGAGTGGTGTTTCTACACGGCAGTATCATCTGACTGGCTGGAACAAAGCCAACTGGGATATTAAAAAATACAGAAAGATTTCATTACTTCCAACAGCTTTCCAGGATTTGGGACAGTTGAGTTTGCCCAAGAAAAATTTAGTGACTAGCACAATGACAACTCATAGAGAACCCTTAGAGTTCTTTACTTCCAAGCCAGACATGAAGGGTGTTACGGGGGGAAAAAAATCATGCCCGGCCATCCACCTATGCTCCTTTACTTCCTGCCTTCTTCTTTAAATATCCTTGTCACATGCCCTGGCTGATGTAGCTCAGTGGATTGAGCGCGGGCTGTGAACCAGGCATCGCAGGTTCGATTCCCAGTCAGGGCACATGCCTAGGTTGCAGGCCATGTCTCCCAGCAACCACACATTGATGTTTCTCTCTCTCTCTCTCTCTCTCTCTCTCTCTCTCTCTCTCTCTCTCTCTCTCCCTTCCCTCTCTAAAAATGAATAAATAAAATCTTTAAAAAATATATATTAAAAAAATATCCTTGTCACATTCATATTACTTGATGTTGTTTCCATCCCTGCATCTGCCCTGATGATACAAGCATCTGTCCAACATGTATTTCTATTGATTTTGTTCAATATAAGGAAAATAAGTGGTCATGAGGGGACTGGGTAGGACTGCACATTGGAAAAATACATCTTTACTGATAAGTGTCAAGGATTTACTGATAAACCAATTTTTTTTTACCATTATTAGGTTGAATCATATGCCAAGACTAAAGATCTTAACAGAAAAATATGGGAAATCCTCTTTAAAGCAAACAGACTCATTGAAACAGATGACAAACTATAAAATGTGTCACAGGGGATGAGAAAAGCACACTCCTGGGCAAAAGGCTCTCCAACTTCTTACTGCCATGCACAGCCTCACCCCATGGGTGTCCAGTTCTGCTTCAGTGTCAGTATCTTTCCAATACCTGCTTTGCCCCAACAGATACTGTTAGTTGAACATGGCTGTCCTGCTGTGTCTACTCTGCCCATCACTAAATATAGTCACTGTGGCATCTTGGTCTAATACCCAGATACCTAGGGCGGGATGCAAACTCTTGCTTGAGAGGGCAGTAATTCAGAGGATCCAAAACTTATAACCACCTGGAGAACATTATGCTAAATGAAAGAAACCCATCAGAGAAAGACAAATACTATATTATTTCACTCATATGTGGAATCTAATGAACAAACTGAACTACCAAGGAAAATGGGAACTGGCTCATAGATGGAGAACAGGATGACAATTAGTGGGGGGAAGTTAGAAGGCGGGGAGATAAGCAAAAAGGAAAAAGGACTCATGGACATGGACAAAAGTGTAGTGATTGCTGAGGGGAGGAGAAGTTTAAGGGGACTAAATAGTAATGGAAAAATACAGTAAAGATTAAATTTAAAAACTTACAACCATAATTTTTAAGAACTGCATTTTAAAAATGTGTTGAATTTGTAGGTTGAAAATTCATGGATTCCTTTAATAGCATAGAAATAATAACACTAATAAAAATTACCTAAAGAAATAATAAAAGTGGCTGTTACTTAGTTGCCCCCACTGTTATCAACATTCATGAGTGAGGTGCTCGAAACACAAAATCAGTCAGATGCCTGCTTAGTGCTACCTGTCCAGAGCACCAGAAAGTCAGGCTAGAGCTCTTAAATCCCTCCTGCTAAGGGCACTGGCCTGGGTCCTAGGTGCCAGGATGGCAAAGGAAGTCAAAGGGTAATGAGTGTCATTTATAGTCACTATCACCAAACACGGGGTACTGAGAGCTTTATGTCCTTTTGCTCATTTTGTCCAATCAACAACCCTATATAATAAGTACTTCTGCGCACATCTTACAGATGAGGATTCTGAGACCCAAAAAGACTCAAGAATAACTTGCCCCAATTCAACGGTTAGGATGTTGTAGGATTTGGGATCAGAATCAAAACCAGGACTGTTTGTCATGTAGCATTTGAGATATATTACAAACTCCCCACCTTAACCACTATATTAATGCATCTCAAACTTGAACAGTCATTTAAGCTTCCTGAGGAATCTTGTCAAAATTCAGATTCTAATTCTTAGATCTGGGTGAGGGCTGAGGCTCTGCATTTCTAACAAGCTCCCTGGTGATGTGAATGTTGCAGGTCTTGGATGCCACTCTGAGAAGTGAGATGCCTAATAATACTCCCTTGTCTATGCCTAAAGGGGGTTCCCACAAATGAGGGAGAGTGGGGTACAGAGAAAGGAGAAGGAGTAATGAGGCAAGCTTTCCTGATGCAAAATGTTGTCCCATGACCTAATGTATATATGATGTTTAAGAAACCCACAAAATCAATAAATTTCTCCCATGAAATCTCTCGGTTAGAAACTAAATTCAGGCTCTGTGTATCTATCTCATATATCTTTTGCTGAACACTTGGGTCTCAAAAAACAGATTGGCCCAATTTTGCATTTTATTAAATCAGCCTCTAGGGATAAGAATTGGCTAAACTCCTTTTTCCTGGATGAATTAAGGACACAGTAACAGTCAGAGTTGAGTAAGCCTGAACATTTGCAAATGCCCTGCCACATGCACTGTGAAAATGTGAAAGCTGCTTCCCTTTAGGGTCACCCCAAATTCATCCAAGGTTACACAAGACTGGCCTTTCACCTGGCTGTGGTGCCCTCTTAATGGCACTTGTATTCTCATAGAGCTTTTTAGGATGTATCATGTAAGATGAGTTGCATTTTTACTGAGAACCCCTGGGGTAATTCCTGAGAGTGATGTTAGGACTTGAGGGACACTAGGGAGACATCTGCTGGCACCTAAAGCACCAACTCACACACAAGACTGGAAGTAACCTAGGAGCCAGATCAGGGCATATCCTGCCCCTCCTGGCCTCCTTGACAGGTTGTGGCTCCCTCTCTTTGTTCCCCTCACCTAGAGAGCAGAACTGGGAAGTGCCCAGCACAGACCTACTTCCTCATTCTTGGCATGAGCTTGTTCTTCCTGAAGAAAACATGCAGTGCTATGAGTACCCCTAAAGAGTATGGTGAGGGCTGGGCAAGAAACATGATGTGTTTTCATCCTGACTTTCCTAAGTCTATGACTGGAAATTTTAGTGGATGATTCTCCCCTGAACTTGTCATCCATTGATCTAATCACTCAATAAATATTTAATGAGTACCTACTATGTACTAGGCAGTATGCTAGAGACGAGTGTAATGCAGTTCCTGGGCTTGGAGAACTTAGAGTCTAAAGGTAGAGACTGGTATGCAAATAAATAATGATGATAGATATGCCCCTAAATTACCTCCAGTCCCATGTGCAGGGCCAAAGTAGCAGATGCTGTTACAGAAGCTTGTTCAGGTGTGGGAGGGAAAAAGAAAGGAGAGTTCCTACATTTACTGAGCACCTACTATGTGCCATGTACTTTGAAAGATTCCTTCAGTGTTTCCCTATCTTTCTCACATCACCGCTCGTCGAGAAAATGAGAATAGTCCTGTGACATACTCAGGCAAACTTAGGAGGCTATTCTGAACTGGACGCCAACTGCCCAGGTTCCAGTCCTCTATCGGCTGGCTGCAGGGAGTCACATCTCAGCACCACCTAATCCATTCTCAGGTGCTTCACTGTGCTGTAGAGCCAGGCAAGACTGCACTGAAATACACCACTGAAACCTCACAATTCTACAAATGGAGAAAGTAAGACCTTGTGAGTTTAAGTGACTTATTCAAGGTGTTACATAGCTCATAAAAGCTGAGACTGAGATTTGGACACAGGCCACTTTTATTCCAAATCAATGGGGCTTTCCTTTTGGTATAATACTGCCCCCAGTTCTACCCTGAAGAAACACTTCACTGAGGAGTGGACCTCGGTAAAATAGATCTTAAGGAATGAGTAGTTGTTTGAGGAGAAGGGAAAAGAAAAGATTTCCAAGCATAGAAAACAGCACGTGCAAACACACAGGCACGTGAAATATGTTTTTCCATATCCCAAATTAAGAACTATATAATAGTATTCATTCACATGTGATGAGAATAAAAAGAAATCCATTATCATAGCACAGTTTCCCTTCTCATCTTTTAAATAGAAAGAGTACTTTGCTCAGGTGAGTTAGATTTCTAGATCTGCTCCACTGATGAGCTTAGGAGATGGAGAGGAGAATGTCAGATGCAGAAAACAGGCCTAGTTCAGTCACTAAGGAAAAATGAGATGGTGTGGGAGTAGGGAGGAGAGCTGAACCAGCACTGTGGGAAGGGGACAGAGAGAGCAGAGGAAGAGTGAGAGAGGGGAAAGGATGAACTGAATGTGAGGCACTGAGAAAGAGAAAGAGAAGCAGCCAGAGAGACTTTAGGAAAGATAGAGGGAAAGGGCAACTCTGAAGAGACTTCAGCCAAGGCCCAACATAGCTCCCATGCCTTTAGGACTCCATGCATGTTTCTCTGAGCTATGTCACTGTGTCAAGAATGGCCTGGAGGCAACTCGATATATTTGGGTTTTATATTTGATCTAAAAGTATGCTCTAGAGACCATACTGCATCCAAATGCTATGCTGAGCAGTGAGAAGACAGTGAAGAAAAACACAGCCCTGCTATCCTGTGCTTGTAGTCAATTGAAGCAGACAGGCAGCAAATGACCTTATGATAGGGCAAGGTATTTCAGATGCAGGGTCAGCACATGCAATCATCCTTGACTTCTTTTTTTTAAAAATATACCTTTGTACATTGTGTTTATTTAGGCAACATTGGTTAATAATATTATATAAGTTTTGGGTGTAAAACTTTATAATATATTTACAAAGCCAAGTGTTTGGAACAGCCTAAGTGCCCATCAGTAAATGAGTGGACCAAAAACCTGTGGTACATTTACACAATGGAATACTATGCAGCAGAAAGAAAGAAGGAGCTCCTACCCTTCATGACATCATGATGAAACTGTAGAGCATGAGGCTGAATGAAATAAGCCAGGCGGTGAAAGACAAATGCCATATGATCTCATCTGC
This sequence comes from Tonatia bakeri, assembly GCA_004024845.1. Lineage (NCBI taxonomy): Eukaryota > Metazoa > Chordata > Mammalia > Chiroptera > Phyllostomidae > Tonatia > Tonatia bakeri. The sequence continues at coordinate 54,541 of PVIA01008763.1, read as the reverse complement.
AAGTGGAACCTAATCAACAAAACAAACAAACAAGCAAAGTATAACCAGAGACAATGAAATTAAGAACAAACTGACAGTAACCAGAAAGATGTGTGTGGGGGTGGGGAGTAATGGGGGAAAGAAAGGAAAGGGTCATCAAAGAAATATATAAAGGACCCATGGACAAAGCCAAAGGGGGGTAGGATTGAGAGTGGAAGGTGAGTGTGGGTGGGGCAGGGGAAAGTGGTGGTGGGAAATAAAGACAACTAATTTTGAACATTAATTTAAAAAATTTTTAAAGAATTTTCATAGAGCTCTATTCAAAATTGCCAAAAATTGAAAACAACTCAAATTTTCATCAACAAGAAGGTGGGTAAACAAGTTTTAGTACATTACTACTTGTCAATAAAAGGATGAATTAGTGTACTGATACATGCAATAACATGACTGCATCTCACAAACATAACATTGAGAAAAGAAGTGTACACAAAAGGTATATAAAAACAAAGACACTTTTGTTCAAATTCACATTCTCAGGTTCTAGGAGTTAGGACATGTACATATCCTTTTGAAGGATCACCATTTTAGCTCACTCTAAGCAGATAAATAATAGATGGTCTTCCATTTATATATTACATTTTATTAAATTCCATCCAGTGTCCAATCTTATTTATTCTCTTCTCTTTATGCATAACTATTATAACTTAAGTAATCGTGAGTTGCCAGCTTTAGATTTACCATATAATTTGGGTCATAAGTTCACAAAAAAACTTTATTTTAAAAAAGATGATTGTCAAACCAGATGCCAGAATTTCTCATGAAATACTCTGTAGTTCAAACTATGACTCCTCAGGCTATAATTTTAGAAGGACAGCCCTATAATAAAAATGTGGTGTGCCCTGCCTAGTGTGGCTCAGTGGATTGAGTGCTGGCCTGTGAACCAAAGGATGACCAGTTCAATTCCAAGTCAGAGCACATGTCTGGGTTGCAGGTCAGGTCCCTAATATGGGGCCTGTGAGAGGCAACCAACCACACACTGATGTTTCTCTCCCTCTCTTTCTCCTTCCCTTCCCCTCTGTCTAAAAATAAAAATAAACAAAATCCTTAAAAAATACTGTGTATCTCCCTTTGGCTTTCCATAGGCTTAGTCACACAAAAGTCTATCACCTGTGAGCAGGCAAGATTTTGGAACCTGATGGGTGGACATAAGCAAGTACTTGCTTAAAATCTATCTTTCAGCCAATAAATAGTCACTATGCCCACCACCAGTTACATAAAGCTTAACTATGGCAAAAAAAAAAAATTTTAATGGCATACCATTTTTTTTCATCTTCTATTCCTCTTGCTGAGAGGACTAGGAAAAAAAGTAACTTTTGGGGGCCAGTGAAAAAGGAAGACTGGGGTTTATTTCTGCTTAATTTCCAAAATGCAAACAACCAAAAGAAAACTTTTTATTTTCTTTGCATCCCAGATTGGTAAGGGTGGAAATTTGTGGTGTGGTTGTCAATGAAAATGTATTAACTAGTGACTTAATTGGAACAAGGCAGCATGCCCAGAAGAAAAGGCAGGGAATCAAGAGGGAAGGGGTTAGGGTAATTTTAGCAGGAAAATATTTAAATACACTGTAGTTATAATAAATATATTTTTCCATTGTAAATGATCAAACATCTCTCTTCATTGATAACATTTTGGTTTTTTATGTTTCAGTGAAAATTCTGAGTCAGACTATAAAGTACTTAATAGTGTGTTTTATTAGCCGTATTTCCATTAATGTGCTAAAATGAAACATAGAGAAATTATCATTTTTTTAAAAAAATTACTTTAAACCCTGCATGGTGTGGCTCAGTGGATTGAGTACCAGCCTGTGAACACTGTCAGTTCAACTCCCAGTTGGGGCACATGCCTGGGTTGCAAGCAAGGTCCCAAGTTAGGGCAACTGATTGATGTTTCTCTCATACATTGGTGTTTCTTTCCCTCTCTTTTCCCCTCCCTTGCCCTCTTTCTAAAAATAAATAAATAAATAAAATATTTTAAAAATAACTTTTGGATCAACCAATCTCTTTATTAAAAAAAAAAGAATTAATTTAAGCCATTGTATAATTTCTCTTAGGCAACAGTAGAATAACACTTAGCATAATTACAAAGGTAAACATTCAGTAGCTACTCTCGTTCAGGAGACTTTCTAACTTCTAACTTACTTCTGTTTCATAGGAAGTGCTGCTTTACTTTATTTTTTACTTTACACAAATACTTTTGGTTTTTCAAATGCATTCTTGGATATGCATATCCAAACTGTATCTATCTAGATAGATGGTAGATAGATAAATTAGGTCTATAGATCTATCTACGTCTATCTATCTATCTATCTATATATATATATCTATGTCTATATAGTCTATCTACCTCTATGTCTCTATATAGATAGAGATACAAATATACATACATATATATATATATATATATATATATATATATTAGAGATATTGTGGGTTTGGTTCCATATCACTGCAATAAATTGAATATTACAATAAAGAAAGTCATATAAATTTTTCCATTCCCCAGTGCATATAAAAGTTATCTTTATGATTTGCTGTAGTCCATTCAATATACAAAAGCATTCTGACTGAAATAACAATGTTTATACCCTAATTAAAATATACATTACTGCTAAAAAGTGCTAACAATCATCTGAGCTTAGCAAGTCACCATTTCTTTGCTGGTGGAGTGTCCTGCCTCAGTGGTGATGGCTGCTGACTCATGAGGGTGGTGGTTGCTAAAGGTTGAGGTGGCTGTGCCAATTTCTTAAAATAAGACAAAAGTGGTGTTTACTGAATCGATTAACTCTTTCTTTTACAAATTATTTTTCTGTAGCATGCAATACTGTTTGATAGAATTTAACCCACAGAACTTCTTTCAAATTACAGTGATTCCTCTCAAACCCTGCCACTGCTTTACCAACTAAGTTTATGTAATGTTCTTTATCCTTTGTTGTCATTTAAACAATCTTCACAGCATCTTTATCAAGAGTAGATTCCATCTCAAAAAAAAGTTTCCTTGCTCATCCATGAGATGCAACTCCTCCACCCTTACAGTTTTTTTAATCCTCACCTGAGGATATGTTTTAGAGGGAGGAAGGTAGAAGAGAGAGAGAGATAAACACCTATGTAAGAGAAACATCAATTGGTTTCCTCCCATACTCACCCCAGCCAGGAGATCAAACCTGCAATCTAGGCACATGACCTGTCTAGGAACTGAACCTGAGACCTTTTGGTGTATGGGACGAATCTCCAACTAACTGAGTCACTGGGCCAGGGCTCCTCCCTTAAAGTTTTATCATGAGTTTGCAGCAATTCAGTCACATCTTCAGGCTCCACATCTAATTCTAACTCTCTTGTTTCAACCACATTTGCAGTTACTTCCATTTAAATTTTGAATTTTTCAAGGTCATCCAGGAGGGTTAGAATCAACTTCTTCTATTAATGTTGATATTTCTTTACATCTTCCCATGAGTTATGGGTGTTAATGACATCTAGAATTGTGAATCCTTTCCACAAGGTATTCAATTTATTTTTTCCCAGATCCATCAGTGGAATCCATAACAGCTATTGCCTTACAAAATGTATCTCTTAAATAATAAGACTTCAAAGTCAAAATTACTACTTAATCCATGGGAAGTAGAATGGATGTTGTGTTAATAGGCATAAAAACACATTAATCTATTTATATATTTCCATCAGAGTTCCTGGGTGACCAAGTGCATTGTCAATGAGAAATAATATTTTGAAAGAAATATTTTTCTGAGCAGTATATCTCAAAAGTGTGCTTAAAATATTCAGTACAATGTTGTAAAGAGATGTGCTACTCTATAGGCTTTGTTGTTCCATTTATAAAGCACAAAAATGTACATTTAGTATAATCCTTAAGGGCACAAGGATTTTCAGAATGATAAATGAGCATTGGTTTGAACTGAAAGTCACCAGCTGCACTAGCTCCTAACAAGAGAGTGAACCTGTCCTTAGAAAATTTTAAGTGGCATTGACTTCTCCTCTCTACCTCTAAATCCTAAATGGCATCTTCTTTTAATATAAGACTGTCTCATCTTCATAGAAAAAAAAAATTGTTCAGTGCAGTCATTCCCAGTTAGCTGGATCTTCTTTTTTATTATATTTTATTAATCACACTATTACAGTAGTCCCATTTTCCTCATTTAGCCCCCTCCACCCTGCACCATACACTCCCTCAAACAATCCCCAGCCCAGCACCCTGAACTCATCAGGCAGTCCCCCCTCCATTGTTGATATCCATGGGAATGTATATACATTCTTTGGCTATTCCATTTCCTATTCTCTACTTTGCATCCCTATGGCTGTACTGTAATTACCTTTCTGTACTTCTTAATCCCCTCACTTCTTCACCCATTCTCCCATACACCCCTCCCATCTGGAAACCATCAAAATATTCTCCATATCCATGATTCTGTTTCTGTTTCTCTTGTTTTCTGTTTGCTTTTTATATTCAATTATTTATAGGTATGTATTTATTGTCATTATATTGTTTATAGTTTTTATCTTCTTTTTCTTCAGTAAGTTCTTTTAACATTTCACAAAACAATGGTTTGGTGATGATGAACTCCTTTAGTTTTTTCTTGCCTGGTAAGCTCTTTATCTGCCCTTCAACTCTAAATGATAGACTTGCTGGGTAGACCAATCTTGGCTATAAGTCTGTTTTTCTTTTCTTTATTTTAATGATTTTATTGTTGTTCATTGTTTTATTGTTGAATCTTCTAATCCATTAACGTGGTATATGCTTCCATTTATTGGTATCTTCTTTAATTTCTTCAGTGTTTCATAGTTTTCCAAGTACAGGTCTTTTACCTCCTTGATTAAGTTTATTCCTAGGCACTTCATTTTTCTTATTGCTATTGTAAATGGGATTTTTTCCTAGTTCCTGTTTCTAATGTTTCATTGTTATTGTATAAAAGTGCCTTTGATTTCTGAATATTGACTTGGTATCCTGCTACTTTGCCAAATTCACTTATTAGATTGAGTAGTTTTTGGTGGAGAATATAGGGTTTTCTGTGTCATCTGCAAATAATGACAATTTTACTTCTTCCTTTCCAATCTGGATGCCTTTTAGTTCTTTTTCTTTTCTGATCACTGTGTCTAGAACTTCCAATACTATATTAAATAGGAGTGGTGAAAGTTAACATCCTTGTCTTGTTCCTGATCTTAGGGGAAAACTGTTAGTTTTTGCCCACTGAGTATTACATTGGAAGTAGGTTTCTCATATATGGCCTTTATTATGTTGAGTTATATTCCCTCTACTCCAATTTTGCTGAGTGTTTTTATTATAAATGGGTGCTATACTTTATCAAATGCTTTTTCAGAGTCTATTGATATGATCATGTGATTTTTGTCTTTCATTTTGTTTATGTGGTGTGTTATGTTTATGATTTATGAATATTGTACCATCCTTGCATCCTTGGGATGAATCATACTTGATCACACTGTATGATCTCATTAGTGTATTGCTGGATGTGGTTTGCCACTATTTTGTTAAGTATTTTAGCATCTGTGTTCCTCGGCAATATATTTATTTATCTCATTTAATTATGTATAAATTATTGTAGACAAGAAAATGGAAATTTGAGGACTAAGTGACTATCTCAAATCTACACAGCTAGGAGGTTGGAACAAGGGGTCCTCTGACTATGATTGTCCCCTCTCTATTTCTATATTGGATTTCAGTAGAGTGATCAGATTTTGCATAATTTGACCGATAGGTAACAATCACTCATTTTTTCCATTTTTCTTTAAATGAGGCTAAGCAAAAAAATAGACTGAGGAATAAGCAAGTTGTAAACATTTAAATAAAAAGTTATTTTTTACATTGCCTGATTGTGGCAGGCAGGGAGTAGCAGGGTGGATAGACACCTTCTTTTCTACATGGATATACCTTCTTTATATCTACAACCTTATAAACAAGTTTTCATCAACCCATTTCTCCCCACAGCTCATAATAACTTAATTATAAGTTAGGTGCATGAAACAGCTTTTTGCTTTGTTACAATGAGCACTGTGGGACATGTAATTGAGTCCCCATGACGTCTTCCTGCCTTGATACCTGAATTCCATCCTCAGTGAATGTGCTAAGGATCGAAGAAAATACATTGAGATAAAATGCAGTTATCTCAAATAACCCAGTCTAATTAATGTGAGTACAATGATGGTGGTCAACAAAGAAGAACAAAATGGGTCTGAACACCTTTTATCCACTAGGCCATATTTATGTGTACATCAACATCAAAAGACAATGTTTGGCATTGAGAAAATGAAGTAAAAAAAAAACTATAAGTATCCTACCTACACACACAAATTGTATGAGATGATTCCCAATGCTTCTTTAACATACTGCAGGTTCTATATTAAGTGGTTCTCATTGTAAATAACTTTGTGATAGGTCACTTGTTAAATGAGTTCACAACCTGTCCTACCTCGGAGTGGCTGGGAAATGAAATTATATACTTATAATTTTTAGTTATCATTATCTTCATCATTAATTTATTATAACAGGCATGATACTTTTATCATTGATCATAGAAAATGTTTTATATGAATTCTTGTGTCTAGGTGATATCAACCCTTTTGGGGTTGAGAAAGATTTATAGCTTATTAAATTGCTGACACATGTTTATAAAAATCCACTATGGTTCAGTAATGCCCTTATATCTCTTTATCATAACTTTGCCATCCTTCACACTTCCACACACCTAATAATTTTATTAAAATGTATCTTCCCCAAACTTTTCAGCCTATGGCAGGTGTTCAATAAACACTGCAAGAAGAAATGGGCAATCTTCTATAACTGTGTAGTATCCCTACTGTTGTAAAGGAAAATATTTAAGGAATTAATTGCCTCTAGGGTACCCAAAACATGTCTTCCTTATGGGAACAACTTTAACATAGGATTAACAAGAGCAGCTCTGGAAATAATGGATCTGAGGTCAAGTTTGTGTGATACCGCTCTGAGGTCAAGTTTTGGTAACACCACATATGCTGACCTCCTCTGAGAAATAGTAGAGGCTCTGAGAAGTCCCATGGTAACAAACCTACTTAGTAGTTAAACCTGGAATTGACTATAGGACCTTTTTCTTTCTTCTTCCCTTCCTCCTGCCTTTCTCTCTCCTTCCCTCCATTTTTCCTCCCTTCTTTCTTTTCCTTTCTCCATCTCTCCCTCTTCTTTTCCTCTTTCCTTACTATCTTTATGTTTTCAGAGAACAACACAAGACTAGTTGAGGAGAATTCTCTTTTTCTGGAAGTTTTTATTTTATTTTTTATTGAATTTATTGGAATTAAATTGGTTAATAAAATTATATAGGCTTCAAGTGTACAATTCTGTAATACATCATCTGTATATTGTGCTGTGTGTTCACCATCCAAAGTTCAGTCTCCTTCCATCACCATTTATCTCCCAGTTATCTTCTACTTGCCTCCACTCCCCTTTCCCTCTGGTAATCACCATACTGTTGTCTGTGTCTATAAGTTCTTTTGTTTTGTTTTGTTTTGTTTTTGCTTAAACCCTTCACCTATTTCACTCAGTCCCCCAGTCCCATATCTTCCTCCCCTCTGACAGCTGTCAGTCTTTTTTCTGTATCTATGAGTCTGTTTCTATTTCCTTTGTTTATTTTGTTGATTATATTCCACATATAAGTAAAATCATGTGGTATTTGTTTTTCTATGACTGACCAATAGATATATAAAAAGATTTTCAATGTCACTAATCATCAGAGAAATGCAAATTAAAACACAATGAGATATCACCTCACACCTATCACAATGACTATCATCAATAAATTAACAAACAACAAGTACTGGCAAGGATGTGGGGAAAGAGTAACCCTCATGCACTATTGGTGGGAATGCACACTGGTACAGCCACTGTGGAAAGCAGTATGGAGTTTCCTCAAAAAATTAAAAATGTAACTGCCTTATGACACAGTGATTTCACTTTGGGGGTTTTATCCAAAGACCTGAAACACTGATTCAAAAGAATATAGGGTGAAAAGGTGAAGGGATTAAAAAATAAAGACCCTCACAGACACAAACAATGGTATGGTAATTACAAGAGGGAAAGATGAGTAGGGGATGAAGTGGAAGAGAGATAAATGATGATGGGAGACTTGACTTGGAGTGGTGAACACACAATACAGTATACAGATGATGTATTATAGAATTATATACTTGAAACCTATGTAACTTTATTAATTAATGTCACTCCCAAGAAATTCAATTAAAAAGTTTTTTAAAGAATATATGCACTGTTATGTTCATTGTAGTTTTGTTTACAATAGCTAAGATTTGGAAGCAACACAAGTGTCCATCAGTAGATGAGTGGATAAAAAAGCTGTGGTACATTTACACAATGGAATACTACTCAGCCATAAGAAGGAGAAAATATTACCTTTTGTGACAGCATGGGTGGTCCTAGAGGGTACTGTGCTAAGAGAAGAACTATTTATAGAAGAATTCTAGTCTCATTGAATGACTTGCTACGCAAAAAGAACAAGGCCCTCCCTCAGATAGGCAAAGACCTAACATCTCTGAGAAAGATCATGATGCACGTGTCTACTTTCCCTCTGTAATACTGCAGAGTGCTTGTTTCATAAAGATATGAGGATGCACTAAGTTAGTACATATATGATTATTAGAGCAGTAGTACTACACATGTTAAATACTCAATAAATATAAGCTACTGTTACTTATTATTATTATCATTATCATTAATTACTGAGGTTACAATGGACCATATCTGAGTGTAACTGCTTTGAAATGTTAGCTGGCTTTATGTTCAGAATACTTTCCTTGGTGGCAAACATTTTTGAACCAATAAAGAACTGGTGCTTTCGGGACTGACTATTTTTAACATTTTTTTCAATGACCTCTTTCACTGTTACATGGTGGGTGGGCAGCTGTTTGCAATTACTGCCTTCTCTGTCATCCGCAGGTAAGCCAGGGTTGAGGAATCTGGCTTTTTTCTAAATATTTTCAAGTAACTTGGCAGCTGGACCATACCCAATGGAAATATGCTAAAGCAGATGGGCAGAATGAATTGGAGACACATGGGTGACTTATATTCAGGAACTACCATCACCACAGTTATTCTTTTAATTGAATTTATTGGGGTGAACACTGGTTCACAAAACCATGTAGGTTTAAAATGCACAACTCAATGGTAATCCTTTAAACACCCTGCCTGGTCCACTCAGAGAGGGCAGGCAGTGAGGAGGAGTGTCTGGAGTCCATTTCAATGGTCTGTTTATTGGCCTGTTGTTGAGAATGTTGGTTTTTTCTTGGGCTTCTCCATTCTTTACTGGTGTGGCCAGAAGACAAGTTGGTGCTGAACAGAAATGCCTTCTCAGCTGGACAGGGAAGAAAATGTCCTTCCTTGATTGCTACAAACCCTGAAACTAAAGCCTGTGTCCAACCGCATGAGAGTAGCCATCAATGAGAATGTGTATGGATTGGGGGGTGGGGGGACATTATTTTGCTTGGTTTTAACATCATGAGAAATTGAAACCAAGGAAATAGTTAAATAAAAGGCTTCTGGCAAATATGCCTTCTTCTCACCATAAAAGTTATCAAGCTTTAAAATATGGAAAAGACAGTTTTGGAAAATTTTATTTGAAAAGAGCTCTCCACTCATTAAATCCATGTGCATTCATGCTTCCCGTCACCTCCTAACTGTGTATCTCTGGAGATGCCTGAATTTCCCCATCCAGCTGTGGGTGTGCTCACACAACTTCATGTACATGTATGAGACATGTATGCACACAAGTGTATATGTGGAGGGTGGTGTTGGATTGTGGTGTGTACACATATCTCATGTATGCATTGAATGTAAAGAAGATGTGTGCTATGTGTACATGCATTGCATGCATGTACCTGTACATGGTATATATGCATCGTGATATGTTGGAGGTGGTATGTGTTGAGTGTGTGTCCATGTGCATATGTGTGATATACATGTGTATGTGTGATGTGTGTATGTAACAAAGGACTGATGTTCCTGGCACAAACAGGGAAGATTTCTACCCCCCAGAAAAATCTAGTAACTCATTTCTGTGCCATCATCTATGGTCACTGCAAAGCCAAAGCTGCATACTTACTATATAACACAAGGAGAAGATACCCACACATCCTATGGGCACACATCTTGGGAGAGTAATAAAGAATACAGATTAACTGAAAGTTGCCAACTGGTTCTTCTGCATTTTCTATTATGCTAGCTATGTCGGTGACTGTCAAATATTAAAACAGCACATCTTTAACTACTTCTTTCTAATTTGTCCATGTTTTTTGCCTTTAAACAAAGAAGGACAATGTTGAGAAGAGAAAAGTAGGAAGGAAGATAAGATGGAGAGGAGAAAAGAGAAATATTTAAGACAGAAAACAGGGAATGGACTAAGGAAACGTTTGTTGGCCAACACTGCCTGCTCGTGCCACACTCTAACCACCAGAAACTCAGAACAATTGCCTTAGTGTAACTGAAGTTAAATGAATTAATGGCTTCAGCACTGTCAACACCCCCTCACTAACACATTCTCACCTGTGATACGTTGGCCAGCTGGGTTTGCAGGTTCAAAGCTGGTATGTATACCTATTACATGGTGAAATATGTTGAAGTTGCCCCACATGCAAACTTTTACATAATTGTTGCATGTTTTTGTGCTTAATGAGAATAACAAGATACTCATGGAAAGAAGCCCCAGGTGGTCTGAACAGTGGTCTTTCAGATAAGATCTTTTGAGGAGAATTATTACACATAATCTGTTAGACACAGCTCCTAAATTCACAACCCTATTCCCTTAATCCCTGTTTTCCCTTAATCCCTATTTTCTTTTAAATGAAAACTAATCTAATTATTTTTACCAAACAGCTGACTGGCATAAATGACAGTAGCAAGCATTTGAGGGATTTTGTGATTACGCTGATTATTTCATAAAATGCTGCACTAAACAAATTTCCAACCTCCATTTCCACCTTCTAGGGATTTGAAACAGGTTCAGTAGATTCATTCACAGAATGTTACAGCAAGAAGGGACTTTAGAGATCATCTGGTGCAAACACCTTATTTTTGGATGCTAAACTAAAGCTTAAATGTACAAAATGCCTGGATTGAGGGGCCTCCGCAGGTTTGCAGAAAACTAGATTGGGAACTGAAAGCATGCTCTCTGCACCCAGCTGCCAATGCACCTGTCAAGGATGAGTGCATAAGCCATGGAGAGCAAACAGGCTCAGGACAGTTTATCAAGGTGGGAGGGGTCCTCTATTATAGACTTCATTTAAAGAAGTGCTTCTAAATGAACCCATTTGCAAATATCCATTCCTAGCCACCTAGCATATACCCACCTTCTTGTGCAAGTCCAGAAAAGAGATTGTATGTGATTTGTTGTGAGTAAAGATGTGCACAGGTGTTAAATAGTGTCTCACTCATAAACAGATCTCACTCATAACGTGTTTTCTCTAAAATAAATATTTTGCAGAATAACATACCCTTTTCACTCATTTCAGGGCATCTGTATCTAATTTACCTGAATGAGGAAAAGGAAGAAAGTATTATTAAGGAGCATTCTTGAAATTAAGCATTTTAAACTCCTATGAAATATGTGTATGCATTTTTCTTACTCATAGAAAGAAATATGAGAGCAAAGTTTCCTTCTTTGGAAATTAGATTGGCTAATATTACAAGCTCAGAGCACAAGACAGTTTGGCAAATACAGACTGGTCTGTCTGCTTTATTGCTTTTGAGATTATGTGGAAACAATGTGGGTGGCAAAGGGTAACTTCTTTCTGTGTCCTGTGCTGCCTAAAAAAAACCAAAACAAAACATGGTGTAAGAGTTGAATGTCAATATACCTCAATGAGCAATGAACTATCACAGAGACAAATTTAGATACTTTAATGTTGATCACAGGCCAAAAAGGAAAAGCTGTAAGGCAGAGTTTGCAAGTGTCTCAGTGATATACAACAACATATCTGTAGACATGTTATTTTTTCATTCCTTAAAAGTTTCCAATAACTGGTCACAGCCCTTCTATTTTGCTTAGAATTTTTCTCCTATCCTCTTGGTTTATCTAATCCTACATATACTCAGGACCTCATTTCAAATGTGATTTCAACCCAGATGCTTTTTCTGCACCCTGATTTAACCTAGGTTCCCCCTACTGCAGGATCTCATGATGTTCCATGTGTCTCCCCAAATTAGCATAAAGCCATCTGCTCTGCTAGACTGGAAATTACCTGAGGGTAGGAAGCAGGTGTTTCCATTCACGACTGTCTCCCACATACCTAGCAGAATACTAGGCATGTCGAAAACTCCGCACATATTAGTTGAATGGAAAGATGGATGCACACCCTCTCCAGTTTCAGAGCCTGTATTTAGTATGCCTCTTATCAAGCCATCTTTTTTTGACCATTTTCCTTCACTTCAGTGGTCTTCAATAGAAACATAAGAGTGTGGAGAATAAGGCAATCTGGCTGTCACTTGCATTGGCAAAGAAGTTAACAAGATTTCCTCCATCATTGACACATAGGGAATTAGAGATACCTTGAATTCTAAATCTTGAAATAAAGTGGACCCCCAAATTCAAGCTCTACAAATCTTTGAGACAAGTACTATTTCTGTTTCATTTTTAGATCCCTAGTAGATTTCCAATAATATTTCATTAGTGTTCATTATTCTCATAGACAAAATAAAAACACCTTTAGGACTTCTGATCAACATGGCAGCATGGGCAGACATGGCCCACTTCTTCACACAACCACATCAAAATTACAACCAAAATGTGAAATAACCATGACTCAGAATCATCAGATATAAAGTTGAATGGAATTCTGACAACTAAGGAATTTAGGAAACCACATCCATCCAATGGATAGGAAGGGAACAGACAGGAAACAGGCTGTTCCATGTATGGTGGATAAAAATTTGGGAGGAATAACTTGTGAGTGAGAAGTACCAGCCCCACATCAGGCACCCCAGCCCAAGATTAAGTGCCAGGAAAATAAGTCCCCACTTCTGTCTGAAAAAAACAGCAGGGATTGAGCCAGTGGAAGAAATTTCTGTAGCCCTATGCAATTCCTCTTAAAGAACACACACATAGACTCACCTACTGATACTCGCTCCCTCTGAGCTCTAACACCAGGGTAGCAGCCTGAAAGACACCAGTGGTATACAGAGAGAAACTGGAGTGTCTTGCATTGAGGCAAGCAGAGGCCTTTGTACCTTTACTAAACCCTCCCCCCACAGAGCCAGCAAGCTGGTGCCATACCTGAGACTGCATCAACTTGGCTAGCACTGTTTGACCTGCACTGGAGATCCACCCCAGAGACTCACCCTTTCAACTTACAGGCATACCCAGCTGCTTTTCCATATGAATGGCTGGTCTTGGCTCATGCTTCACAACTTCCTATACCCTCTCGAACAAACAACAGCTGGCTTCAGTGAGCCCCAGGCCCAGCACTAGCAGCAACCAGCCCAGATTCACGACTTGACTTCACCTGGTAATCTCCAAGCCCAGCACAAATAGCAGCCATCTCAATTTGCTTTTTAGATCAGGCAGAGTGGCCCTGAGCAAAATTCAGGACAGACGGGACCGACCTTGGTCTGCACCATCCAGGAAACCCCAGGGCCTGCGCATCCGGTGGATAGCTCCATACCACATTAGAGTGCCAGCACTGTGCCCCTGCACAGCTGATCCTCCATAGAGGGCAAAGGTTAGTGTGGCCACAGCCAATCTTTGCAGCTCACTGGCCTGAATGAATACCTCCTATTTATCTGCCAACAGCATCCAAGAGGAGGGTTCACTTAACACATATGAAAGGCACCCCTCAAGTACCCAGCTTGGGTGATAGAGGAGGCTGTGCCACTGGATCCTACAGGGCACTTATTACAGTAGCCTGCACCACCGAGACAAAAAGTCAGAGCAGTTCTACCTAATACAAAGAAACAAACACAGGGAGGCTGCAAAAATGAGGAGACAAAGAAACATGGCCCAAAAGAAAGAACAGATCAAAACTCCAGAAAGAGAACTAAACAAAATGGATATAAGCAATCTATCAGAGGCAGAGTTCAAAATACTGGTTAAAACACACACACACACACACACACACACACACACACAAATACTGGTTAGAATGATGCTCAAGGAACTTAGTGAGGACCTAAACAGCATAAAAAAGACTCAGTCAGATACAATAGATACAGTAATTGAAATAAAGAACAATTTACAGGGAAACAACAGAAGAATGAATAAAGCCAAGAATAAAATCAATGATTTGTAACACAAGGAAGCAAATTAGAACAAGAAGAAGAAAATAGACTTAAAAAAAGAGGATTGTGTAAGAAACTTCTGACACAACTTTGGGATTTCCAACATTTGCATCATATGGGTGCCAGAGGGAGAATGGAAAGAGCAAGAAATTAGCACACTACACAAGGTTCTATACTCCCTATTCTTGTTATCTAGATCACATAGATTCTGTCATATGATTGTTGTTCTAATATTATTGTAAATAATTGCTGTTCCATGCAATTGTAAATACTTCATGACACCCCTCCTAGATCTTAGCCCACTTCATGGCTTCCTGAACTCTATTACTATAGTGATTAACTCTATTTTCTCACACACTACACCTATTTACTATCCTTTACTCTCACCTTACCTCAGATTCTGACCTCCCACAAGCTCACTGCTTTCTAGATCCAACTCACAATCCTTCTTTCCCCAACAAGAGTCTTATCTTCTTTCCATCCTTTCTAAAAATCAGCTAATTGGTTGGAATATCACGGTTAACACTATACATAGCCAAAGGATCTCCTATCTCTTCTCTACTGGCTGCTACTGTAAATATCATAGAATACTCTCTTGCTGTCTTAAACCATTTTGCCTCCCCTCTCCAACTAGTCAAAAAAAAAAAGAGTAGGTAGAAGCAGTGAACACACCAGGATACCCACTGGAAGAAGAAACCGAGCAACAATGGAACCACTATCAGATAACAGAAGAAGGTGATGGAGAGAATGAAAACCACACAAACCTCAATCCAGGACCTACCTGGAAATACAACTAAACAGTGGAGACACTACCCAACACAAACAACTGAACAAGAGCAAGAGAGAATCCTCAAAACCTTATACACATGGAAGAACCAGCTTCAACACAACCTGCCCTCACCAGCACAACAAAGTACAAGAGGTGGTGGACAGAGTGACCCTCATTTAACCAGCTTGTGGGAAGGAACCACCAAATACAACAATCAAAACCCAAAGACAAACACAGAGCCAACTTAAATGATAGCTCAAGACCAGTCAACTCAGGAGATCAGGGAGACTGCACTATTGAATCTCACAGGTATTCTACAACAGAAGTTCACACCATAAACCCAGGGAGCCAGAACAGATCAATTTAACAAGCTGAGGCTAATAAGAAGAGTCTCACAGACAACGGGAAGACAAAGAAACAATCCTCAAATGAAAGGAAAGGAGGAAGCATCACAAAGAATGCTAAATGAAATAGACGCAACTCAACTATCAAATATTGAGTTCAAAGCAATGGTTATCAGGAAACTCAATGAGCTCACAATGAGCTAACAGAAACTACAAGGAAACTACAATGAACTCACTGCAAACTATATCAACATGAAAAAGGAAATCAAAACTATCAACAAGAGCCAAGAGGAAATGAAGAATACAATTTCTGAACTGAAGAACACAGTAGAAGGAATCAAAAGCAGTATCGATGAAGCAGAAGATCAGATCAGCTAGCTAGAGGACAAAGTAGAAGAAAACTCCCAGAAAGAGCAAGAAAAGGAAAGAGGCTCAGAAAGAATGAAGAGGGACTAAGAGAAATGTTAAGACAATATGAAATGTAATAATATCCATATAATAGGGATACCAGAAGGAGAAGAAGAAGAGCAAGGGATATAAAATCTATCTGAAAAGTGATGATGGAAAACTTCCTTAATTTGATGAGAGAAAAAGTCACACAAACCCAGGAAACACAGAGAGTCTCAATCAAGAGGAACCCAAAGAAGCCCACTTCAAGATATATCAGAATTAAAATGGTACAATTCGAAGACAAAGAGAATCTTAAAACCAGCAAAGGAGAAACAGGAAGTAACATACAAGGGAGTCCTAAGAAGGTTAGCAGCTGACTTGTCAATGGAAATGCTCCAAGCCAGAAGAGAATGGCAAGAAATATTTGAAGTAATGAGAACCAGAAGCCTACTTTACCCAGCAAGGCTCTCAATCAAGATAGAAGGCCAAGTTAGGAGCTTCCCAGACAAAAGAAGTCTAAAAGAATACACCTCCACTAAACCAGCTTTGCAAGAGATGCTAAAGGGTCTGACTGCTTTAAGGAAAGGAAGGAAAAGAGAAAGAGTGAGAGGAACACAGGTACAAAATGGCAATGAATAAGTACTTATCAATAATAACCTTAAACATAAATGGATTAAATGTTCCAATCAAAAGACATAGAATAGCTCAATGGATAAGAAAGCATGAACCACACATATGATGCCTTCAAAAGACCCACCTCAGAACAAAAGACCTACACAGGCTGAAAGTGAAGGGCTGGAAACAAATATTCCAAGCAAACAGATAGGAAAGAAAAAGCTGGAGTAGCAATATTCATATCAGACAAAATAGACTTCCAAAAAAGGGCCATAAAGACAGACCCAGAAGGTCACTGTCTAATACTCAATGGAAGAATCCACCAAGAAGACATAAACATTGTAAATATATATGCGCCCAACATAGGAGCACCCAAATACATGAAGAATATCTTAGAGGACTTCAAGAAAGATATTGACAGCAAAACAATTATAGTAAGGGATTTTAACACCCCACCGTCAAAAATGGACAGACCTTCCAAACAAAATATGAACAAAGATATTGTGGCATTGAACAATACCCTAGAGGAAATGTATTTAACTGATATATGTAGAGCCCTTCATTCCAAAGAAGCAAAATACACATTCTTTTCAAATACACGTGGAACATTTTCAAAGATAGACCACATGATAGAACACAAAGCAAACCTCAACAAATTCAAGAAAATTAAAATTATACCAAGCATTTTCTCGGACCACAAGGGACTGAAACTAGAAACCAATCCCAAGGGAAGAAACCAGAAACACTCAAAATCATGGAGATTGAATAGCATGCTATTAAACAATGAATGGGTCAAGAATGAAATTAGGGAAGAAATCAAAAGGTTTCTGGAAACAAATGAAAATGAACGTATAACAACCCAAAACTTATGGGACACAGCAAAGGCAGTATTGAGAGGGAAGTTCATAGCGATACAGGCATACCTAAAAAAGATAGAAACATTTCAAAGAAACAACTGAACCCTATGCCTACAAGAACTCAAGGAACAACAACAAAGACATCCCAGAGCAAGTAGAAGGAAGGAAAAAACCAAAATCAGAGAAGAATTAAATGACACAGAGACTAAAAGCACAACTCTAAGGATCAATGAATCCAGGAGCTGATTCTTCAAGAAGATAAATAAAATTGACAAGCCTTTAAGCAGGCTCATCAAGAAAAAGAGAGAAAGGATCCAAGAACTGTATGACGAGAAATTTGAAAATCTAGGTGAAATGGACAAATTTCTAGAAAAATATAATCTTTCAAAACTCAAGGAAGAAGAAGCACAAAGCCTGAACAGACCAATAACAGCCCATGAAATTGAAGCAGTAATTAAAAAAACTCTCACCACACAAAAGTCCAGGTCCAGATGGTTTCATAGGAGAATTCTACAAAGCATTTAAGGAAAAGCTAACCCCTATCCTTCACAGACTATTCCAAAAAAATCCAGAATGATGGAAGACTCTCAAACTCTTTTTATGAAGCCAGAATCATCCTAATCGCAAAACCAGATGAAGACACAACAAAGAAAGAAAACTTCAGGCCATTATTGCTGATGAACATAGATGCTAAAATCCTCAACAAAATACTGGCAAACCACATCCAACAACACATTAAAAAGATCATACACCATGACCAAGTGGGATTAATCCCAGGGATGCAAGGAGGGTTCAATATTTGCAAATCAGTAAATGTAATACATCACATAAACAAAAACAAACACAGAAATCACATTATTGTATCAATTGATGCAGAAAAAGCATTTGATAAGGTACAGTACCAGTTTATGATAAAAACACTCATCAAAGTGGGAATAAAGGGAGCATTCCTCAACATAATAAAGGCCATATATAAGAGACCAGCAGCCAATATCATTCTCAATGGGTAAAAACTAAAATCTTTTTCACTAAGATCAGGAACAAAACAAGGTTGTCCACTTTCACCACTCTTATTCAATATAGTATTGAAAGTTTTAGCCACAGCAATCAGACAAGAGAAGGAAATAAAAGGCATCCAAATTGAAAAGGAGGAAACAAAACTGTCATTGTTTGTAGATGACAAGATAGTGTACAAAGGAAAACCTATAGACTCCGCCAAAAAACTGCTCGACCTAATAAACAAGTTTGGAAAAACAGTGGGATTCAAAATCAATATCCAGAAATCAAAGGCATTTTTGTATATCAACAATGAAACATCAGAAACAGAAATCAAGAAAAAAAAATTCCATTTAATATAGCAAAAAGGAAAATAAAATACTTAGGAATAAATCTAACCAAGGAGGTAAAAGGCCTATATGCAGAAAACTACACAACACTGAAAAAAGAAATCAAGGAAGACACAAACAAGTGGAAACATATACTGCGTTCATGGATTGGAAGAATTGACATCATCAAAATGTCCATGCTACCCAAAGCAATTTACACATTCAATGCAATACCTATTAAAGTACCAATGGTTTATTTCACAGACATAGAACAAACACTTCAAAAATTTATATGAAATCATGAATGACACCGAATAGCTGCTGCAATTTTCAGAAAGAAAAGCAAAGTAGGAGGGATCACAAAACCTGATACTAAACTGTATTACAAGACCACTGTAATCAAAACAGCCTGGTACTGGCATAAAAACAGGCACATGGACCAATGGAACAGAACAGAAAGCCCAGAAATAAACTCCAGTCTCTACAGTCAATTAATATGTGACAAAGGGTCAGCAACATAAAATGGAGTAAAAACAGCCTCTTCAACAAATGATGTCGGGAGAACTGGACAGCTACATGCTAAAAAATGAAACTTGAGCACCAATTTACACCATACACAAAAATAAATTTAAGGTGGGTAAAGATTTAAATACAAGCCATGTCACTATAAAAGTCCTAGAGGAGAATGCAGGCAGGAAAATCTCAGATATTTCACACAGCAACATGTTTACAGATATGTCCCACAGAGCAAGGGACATAAAGGAAAGAATAAACAAATGGGATCTCATCAAAATAAAAAGCTTCCGCACAGTTGAAGAAAACAGTATTAAAACAAAAAGAGAACCAACTGAATGGTTGGTTGAAATGGGAAAACACATTTTCCAATGATATCTCAGACAATGGGTTTAATCTCCAAAATATATAAAGAACTTAACATGGCTCCACTCTAAGACAAGAAGCCCAATTAAAAAATGGACAAAGGACTTGAACAGACACTTCTCTAAGGAGGACATACAGAACATCCAGAGACACATGAAAAGATGCTCAATATCACTAGCTATTAGAGAGATGCAAATTAAAACCATAATGAGATACCACTTCACACCAGTCAGAATGGCCATCATAAACAAAACAACAAACAACAAGTGTTGGAGAAGTTGTGGAGAAAAAGGGACCCTGGTGTACTGTTGGTGGGATTGCAGACTGGTACAACCACTGTGGAAAACAGTATGAAATTTTCTCAGAAAACTAAAAATGGATCTGCCTTTTGACCCAGCAATTCCACTGCTGGGACTTTATCCTAAGAACCCTGAAACACCAATCCAAAAGAACCTTTGCACCCCAATGTTCATAGCAGCACAACTTACAATAGCTAAGAGCTGGAAGCAACCTAGGTGCCCATCAATAAATGAATGGATCAAAAAGCTATGGTACATCTACACAATGGAATTCTATGCAGCAGAAAGAAAGAAGGACCTCCTACCCTTTGGGACAGCATGGATGCAATTGGAAAGCATTATGTTAAGCAAAATAAGCCAGGCAGTGAAAAACAAATACCATATAATCTCACCTTTAACAGGAACCTAAACAACTAAACAAAGAAACAAGCAAAATATAACCAAAGACACTGAAATAGAGAACAGGCTGACAGAGTTCAGAGGGGAAAGAGGAGGGAATTTCGGGGGAATTTCAGGGGAAAGGGGGAAGGGTTTATAGGAACAAGTATAAAGGACACAGAGATAAAAAAAAACTAGGGGCAGGTGGAAGGGAGGAGGAGAGGGCTAGGTGGGTGGACTGGGTTGGGAATAAAAGATAGAAAATTGTACTTCAACAACAATTAAAATAATTTTTTTTAAAAAATTTAAAAAGAAAATGACCAACTAGTGGATCAAATTAACAAGGCAACAATTTATTCTTTGAAAATATTAATGCAATTAATAAAACCCTGATGTGAGAAGAAAAAGAAATAATAAAAGTCACCCTGCCTGGTGTAGCTCAGTAGATTGAGTGCTGGCCTGAAAACCAAAGGTTGGCTGACTCAATTCCCAGTCCAGGCACATGCCTGGGTTGGGGTCCTGGTCCCCATCAGGGGGTGTGCAAGAGACAACCACACATTGATGTTTCTCTCTCTCTCTCTCCCTCCCTTCCAAGAAAGGAAAGAAAAAGAAAAGAAAAGAAGAAAGAAAGAAAGGAAAAGAAGAAAGAAAGGAAGGAAAAGAAGAAAGGAAGGAAGGAAGGAAGGAAGGAAGGAAGGAAGGAAGGAAGGAAGGAAGGAAGGAAGGAAGGAAGGAAGGAAGAAAGAAAGAAAGAAAGAAAGAAAGAAAGAAAGAAAGAAAGAAAGAAAGAAAGAAAGAAAGAAAGAAAGAAAAGGGAGAAAGAGAGAGAGGAAGGAAGGAAGGAAGGAAGGAAGGAAGGAAGGAAGGAAGGAAGGAAGGAAGGAAGGGAGGAAGGAAGGGAGGAAGGAAGGGAGGAAGAAAAGAAAAAAGAGGCAGTCACCATGTTCTATGATTCTTAGTAAAGGAATTAGGTCATTTGCAGAACAAAGCCAAGAAAAAGACAGTCCAAGCTGCCAGAGGGATGACTATGTCTTTGTTTTTTACCTATCATGGACAATCAGTGATCAGATATTAGATGCCTTCTGGGGAGGGACATTTGAGACCTTGAACTTAAGCCATTTTCTTCTGCCAAGATCAGTATCCAAGGAGGGGCTCAGCTGAGGGCTGTCAACTGCCACTACCATGTGTCTGAAGGGGGAATCTGAGTGGCACAGATCCAGGTGGCTGATCTGAGTGGGACAGCTTCCACTCTAGAGCTAAACTGAATATTTAGCAATAAATATGAATCTTACACCATTGGTTTATTGGCTTCAGAAGGGCAAGGACGTTGTCTTTCTTATTTATCATTGCATCCTTAACCCCCAGAATAGAACCTTTCACATGGTAAGGGCTCAGTAAAAATGTGGTGGTCAATTAGCATTAAAATAGTCAGGTATCACTTCATAAGTACTGATGCATTGATTACAGAACATCAGTTTCAGTGTCATTCCAGAGTTCTCAGATGAGCTAGTAGATATTTTGCACTACAAAATTGTGTGGATCCATTATTTCTTACAAGTGTTATAAAATTTTATAAATGTAGGTATACAGTACATTTTAAATGGCATAAAGCCAACCACTCACAGAGATATCTCAATGCTGGTGCCAAGCTACTCTTAAGAGGGAGCTGGGAGGGGGAGTGGACAGCAAACTTCAGTGATGAAATAAGACAAGAAATCCTCCAATGTCCTTCCCGAGGGACAAGGGGCCCCTTGGCACCTAGCACGCAGCTTACAGCTAGGCCAGCTGGGTGAGAAAAACACACACTGAGATGGCTGGGTTTGCTGTGGAAAGGGTGTGGGGAGCATTTTGGACAGCTGTTTGGAAAGCTGTAAAATGAAATGCAGTTTAGAACACACGATGTTTGATCAAACAGAGCCTCCTCTCAACTGTCAAGACAGCAGAGGGACTTAAAACTGTATATTATAGGCAGTTTTCATATCCATTTGTGTGTTATTTCCTTCTACTTGGGGAGAAAACCAATTTACCAAGATAGGAGAATGTGTGTCTGCATGCATATGTGTATTTGTGTGTGCATATATGCGTGTGACAGTACTGGCATGCAGTGCATTTCATAAGATATTTATTTCTCGGAACATGAGGCAAAACTTTCTTATTTCTATTTTTTTTAGTTCAGGTGTATTTTGTCCATAGAATTATGTCCTTTATAACTGTAAACCAAGATCAGGGGTCATCACTAATTTTTCTTAATTTGAAATACTATTATTATTTTTAAATGAGTCACTTTTTTCATTTCCAGTGAGAAGTTATCCATCTATTCACTGGCTGAGAAGACAAATAGTGTGCTTTGCTTAAACATATAGTGTAGTGGTGGCCAGAACTTTGTTTTATCATCTTTAACTTAATTTTATGTATGAATATTTAGTATTTGGAAATGATACATAATTCAAAATTATATGTAGAGGAAATTTAATTTCTCCCCTTCTATCCTTGTCCACTAGCTACCCAGTTTCCTTCTAGAGAGGCCCATGGGCATTCAAGGGCTATAAGCTGTTTTGTGTTATCCTCTTTTTATATAGAGGGGAGCTTACATTCTACACTGTTCTGCACTTTCCCCATATACCTTGGAGGTCACTCTGTATCAGGACAGGGTCTTCCCTTTCTTTTCCATAGCTACAAACTCTTGGCATTTCAATTCTTTCTAATCATTGGCCATTGTAACTCATAACTTCATAGATGTATAGTTTTGCATGTGTGCAAATAGAGATGCATTAAAAAATTCTCAAAAGGTAATTCTCAAACACTTTGCTGAGTCAAAGTGTTTACAGTTTTGATAAAAACAATTTGCTCTAGCCTCCCAGTGCATTTTGAATGGTGAACTGGGAGGGCTGGGCTTGCCAGAAGAGATGGAGTACCTTCAGTCTCCAAGCAGGGGCTGCTGCAGGTCAGAAGCCATTGACAAATCAACTTCAGGGCATACAACATGAGGGTTGGTACATTAGTAGGGGAAGACAAATATGGAAATGATATTGTGAAGACAGCAAGCAGTTTTTTGGCCATCACCAATAGGTTATATGTACTACTGAAATGAATGTCAAAAATGCATTCTGGGATGTGGATGGAAAGACGGTGTCTCCTGAATGGCATCATTGACTTCATTGATTGTAGAACTGATGATTCTCCAACAGCAAAACCACCTACTTCTCCCGAAGTCAGTGGAACAAACCGTGAACTCAATATGAGTGGCACTCCAGAACAATATATACTTTATTTCACCACTGTAAAGAAGATTCAAGAGTGGGTCCCACTTTTCACATCTCTGAAATAAAGACAATAGAAAACAATTTAAACATTTAAAATATGGGGCTTTCCATATAACACTTTTACTGCTTGCTGGTAACTTGATTAAAGTTATCATATAAAAAAAATAACAAATTGCTGCTCTATGGAGATTGTAATTGATTTACATTTCTTTCAGCAATGTATGATGCACTATTTTTTTACTTCTCCTCCCACAAAGTGTGTTGTTTTTTCAAAAACATCCTTTGTTCATGTGATAGTAGGAGAAGGGTATTTCTGGAAGGAATAGATGGAGGGGTATGAAAAAATAAGACTGGCATTCAGTTCATAAATGTTGAAGCTGGATGACGGTTAGAGGTAGGGGAAGTTCATTGTATTATTCTGTCTTATTTAGTACAGGCTTGAAATTTTCCATAGAGAAAAACTTGTTAAAGTCATTTCTTTGTATTAACTTTTCCAAGACCTGCCTATGTAAATCCTTTTCATATTTTAATATTAAATTATTAAAATTTTTCTATTGATTTATAAGGAGTATTTCAAATATTAGGAAGATTAGGCCTTTGTAAGACAGTTCTTACATATTTTTCCTACTTTATTGTTTAACATTTGAAGTTTCAAAGAAAATTATTTATTTGAACCTAACAATCTTTGTTTTGCGAATTCTAAGTCTTATGTAATAATTAGAAAGTCTGTTCCCATGTCAAGTTTTTATTTACTTTTCCATACTCCCTTTAGTATTTTCATTGTTTTAGTTGCTTTACATTTAAAGCTATTATAGATCAAGAATTTAAATGGAGCTAATATTTAAGACAGGGATCCAGTTTTTAAATTTATTTATTCTTAATTATATTTCATTGATTATGCTATTACAGTTATCCTGATTTTTCCTTCTGTACCCTCCTCTACCCAGCATGCCCCACTCCCTCAGGCAATCCCCACACCATTGTTCAAGTCCCTGAGTCATGTGTAGGTTCCTTGGCTACTCCATTTCATGTACTGTATTTTACAAACCCATGGCTATTCTGTAACTACCTATTTCTACTTCTCAATCGCCTCTCCTCTTCACACACTCCCCCATAATCTGCTCCTATCTGGCAACCATCAAAATGCTCCCTATATCCATGATTCTGTCTCTCCTTTTCTTACTTATTTTGTTTTTTAGATTCAATTGTTGATAGCTGTGTATGTATTGACATTTTATGGTTCAGACTTTTGGTCTTCTTCTTTTTCTTAAATAAGTCCCTTTAACATTTCATATAATAATGGTTTGGTGATGATGAACTCCTTTCGCTTTTTCTTGTCTGGGAAGCTCTTTGTCTGCCCTTCAATTCTAAATGATATTTTTACACAGTACAGCAATCTTGGCTGTAGGTCCCTGCTTTTCATGACTTTGAATATTTCTTGCCAATCCCTTCTAGCCTTCAAAGTTGTTTTTTTTTTTTTTGAGAAATCAACAAACAGCCTTATGGGAATTCCCCTGTAGGTAACTAACTGCTTTTCTCTTGCTGCTTTTAAGATTATCTATCTTTAACTTTTGACATTTATGATGTGTCTTGGAGTGGGCTTCTTTGCATCCATCTTGTATGGGACTCTCTGTCCTTCCTGGACTTGCATGTCTATTTCCTTCACCAAATTAGTGAAGTTTTCTTTCTTATTTTTTCAAAGAGATTCTCAAATCCTTGCTCTTTCTATTCTCCTTCTGGCATACCTATGATGTGAAGGTTGGACACTAGAAGTTGTCCCAGAGGCTGCTTACATGATCCTCGTTCTTTTTGGCTTTGTTTGTTTGGTTGCTTTGCTTTTTTAAAATTTTATTTTAATTGTTGTTGAAGTAAAATTTTCTATATTTTACTCCCAACCCAGTCCACCCACCCAGCCCTCCCCTCCTCCCTCCCATGTCCACCCACCTCTGGTTTTTATCCATGTGTCCTTTTTACTTGTTCCTGTAAATACTTCCCCTTTTCCCCTGAAATTCCCTCTCCTCTCCCCTCTGAACTCTGTCAGTCTGTTCTCTATTTCAGTGTCTTTGGTTATATTTTGCTTGTTTCTTTGCTTTGTTGTTTAGGTTCCTGTTAAAGATGAGATCATATGATATTTGTCTTTCACTGCCTGGCTTATTTCGCTTAGCATAATGCTTTCCAATTGCATCCATGCTGTTGCAAAGGGTAGGAGCTCCTTCCTTCTTTCTGCTGCATAGAATTCCATTGTGTAAATGTACCATGTCTTCTTCTTCTTGTTCTGATTGGTTGTTTTTTGCTTCTTTATGTTCCAAATCATTAATTTGATTCTTCTCTTCATTCACTCTACTGTTGTTTCCCTCTAAATTATTCTTTATTTCAACTGGTGTATCCTTCATTTCTGACTGGGTCTTTTTTATGCTGTTGAGATCCTCACTGAGTTCCTTGAGCATCCTTATAAACAGTATTTTGAAGTCTGCACCTGATAGATTGCTTATCTCCACTTTGTTTAGTTCTTTTTCTGGAGTTTTGATCTGTTCTTTCATTTGGGCCATGGTTTTGTTTTGTTTTGCTTTTTCTTTTTATTTTGGCAGCCTCCCGTATTAGGTAGAATTAGGTAGCCTCCTGTATTAGGTAGAATTGCTATGACTTTTTTGTCTTAGTAGCATGGTCTAATGCAGTAGCTGTCCTATAGGGTCCAGTGCACAGCCTCCCCTATCACTCAAGTTGGGTACTCCAGGTGTGTCCTTAGTGTGGGCTGAGTGCACCTTCATTTAAAGTTGAGACTCAGTTGCTGTTGGCAGATCAATGGGAGGGATTTACTCAGGCCAGTCAGCTGCAAAATTTGGCTGTGACCACTGACCACCAACCTCTTCCCTCTGTGGAGGATCAGCTGTGCAGGGGCAGGGTGGTGTTTACTCTGATGTGATCTGTAACTGTCCACTGGGTGAAACTGCCCTGAGGTTTCCTGGGTGGTACAGGTCAAGGTGTTTTTCCTGGGGTCATCCTGCCTGATCTATAAAGCAATCTGATGTGGCTGCTACTTGTGCTGGGCTTGGAGATTCCCAGGCAAAGCCAAGCAGTGAACCTACACTAGTTGCTGCTAGTTCTGGGCCTGGGGCCACTTAGCAAGAGGTATGGAGCCCTGGGGGTCACTGAAGCAGGCTGTTGCTTGTTTGAAAGGATTTAAGAAGTTGTGGAGCATTGGCCAAGACCAACCAGTCATATGGAAGGGCAGCTTGGTGGGCCCTTAAGTTGGGTGAGATGGAATATCTGGGGATATCCAAGGTGGGGAAAACAATGTTAGCCAGGTTGGTGGAGTCTCAGATAAGGCACCCACCTGCTGGCTGTGTGTCTTTGTGTGGCATGGGCTCAGAACAGGGACAATGGCCTTTACCTGCCTTTCTATTTGGGAGAAAGTTGTCCTCCAGCTCACCCCTTGATGCCAGCCTCTTCAATTCCTCCCTATTTGCCAATGGTGCCTTTCAAGCTTCTACTACAGTGCTGGAGCCTAGATGAGTAAAATTAAGTAAGTCTGTGTGTGAGTTATTTAAGAGGAACTGCTTGGGGCTCCAGCAGTTTCTTCCACTGACTCAATCCCTGCCAGTTTTTGCAGTCAGAAGTAATGGGGACTTATCGTCCTGGCACTGGATCCCTGGGCTGGGTGGCCTGGTGTTGGACTGGGACTCCTTGCTCTTGAGATATCCCTCCCAAATTTTTATCCACCACATGTGGATTTGGGACCAGCTCATTCCATTTCTATGGCCCTTCTACCAGTTTGGATACATGTGAATTCTTTAATTTCATAGTTGTCAAACTTCCACTGAACTCAATTTTTGACAGTTCCGAGTGATGGTTGTTCTATATTTTAGTTGTAATTTTGATGTAGTTGTGTGAGGAGGTAAGCTTTGTTTACCTATGCCACCATCTTTACTAGACATTAGGGATCCAGTTTTATTTGGTGTTCATTCTGTTGTCCTAACATCACTTATTATATCACTCATTTATTCTTCATGAATTTCACATTCCTGTTATCAAATATTGGACCCCTGGTGGTATTAGAGGCTATTCTTTCACCAATGCCTCCCATAATTTATCCCTTTGGTATAGTTAAAACCCATAATTTCTTTCTCTTATCCTATTGCATTATCTATCACCAACAGAATGCTCAATAATAATGCTGATTGTAGATACCCTTTTCTTGTTCCTAACTTTAATGAGAATATTTATATTTCCTCATGAAGCATTATGCTAAGCTTGAGGTGGAAATAGATATCCTTTATTTTAAAGAAGTATACAAGTATGGCTTATATCAAACTAAAGTATTCAACTATTGCTAATTTCCACTCCAAATTTTCAGTGGCTTAAACAAATAAAAATAGGGGTTTTGTTTTGTTTTGATTTGTTTTAATGACTCAAATGATAGCCCACCATAGATCATAGAGCACTAGAAGGGCTCTACTCTCTGCTGTCACTCAGGGACCCATGGTCCTCTATCCTGGTGATTCTATCTCTCATAGCCTTAGAATCCTCCTGGAGTCTCTTCATCACAATAGCAGAAAAGAGGAGAAACATGTAGGCAACTGTATGGGAGATGTTCACAGGCCAGGCCTAGAAATGGCTGATATCATTTCTTTCCACATTTCACTGAAAAGAACTCCTCCCTGCAATAGAAGCTGAACAATGTTGCCTATATCTGTGCCCAGGAAGAAAAGAAACAAAGTTCAGTGATTTGTTTTTCCTATTACTATCCACTTATATGAATATTCACCCATATGTGTACAAATATGTGTTTCAGTGTATCAGTAAGGACTTGCTAAGTTATGCTGCAGTAACAGACAACCTACATGCCTCAACATCTTTCTACTATAGATCTATATACTAAATAAAAGTCAGAGGACTGGCTCTACTCATCCCACTTATTCAATGACTCAGATTGATGCAGGAACCAATTAACACATGTTTCCATGATAGCTTTAGCAGGTGAAGAAAAAGCTAGAAAATCTAGCACAGCACTCTGTTGACCAAAGCAAGTCACATGGCCATGACTAAATGCCAGGACAAGGAAATTTGATTCCCCCATGTACTTGGATGTAGAGAGGAGCAAGATATAAGTGAACTATAGAAGTATTTGTCTCACTTAATGTGTATAAAACTGTGAATCAGTGTTGTAAAACCTATATCACATCAAAACTATAGCTGTTTTCATGCCTATAGATATATGTAAATGTGGTTGGAAAACACTGAGATGTGCCTCACTCCAAAGATAGGACAAAATATTTAAGAAAATGTTAAAATCTTGCTTAACTTGGCCAATATCAATACCATTATCCACTAAATTCAACAGTCTGTCTAGAAAAAGTGTATCTGCATTTGTTTATTGTGAAATCCATACGTCAACCTCAATGGATTCAGCTAAGCCATTCCACAAATCTCTATTCTTGGGACTAACATTTACCATGGCTAAAGATTTTAGTTCAGTTGGATGTGGAAAAATACCGTCCCTGCAGTATCCATCCCTGCTGCGGATGCTCATTAAAACACACAAAATACACAGAAACTACCATGATTCTGTGGGGGTATAGAGAACATGGCCACTCTCTCTAGTAGAGAGCATGCTGTTCCTAACCCAAGTAGGTTTTTTTTTTAAAAAAGCAGACTCAGTTTGTGTATTCACAGTCTGGCAGAAAGAATCAAAGGAAACAGGTAACTTACAAAGATGCTAACAGAACTCCTGCTGCGATTCTGGGCAGAGATTGGAGTTTTATCATATGAAAGGACTACATGGCTCAAAGGGCTAGTTTTGGTTTCCTGTCTGTGCCTTTAAATTCCAAGTAAATAACATCCTCCAGCAAACAGATCTCACAGGATCTTGCATATTCTATGTCTCAGGCCTGATTACCCTGGGAGTCTGCTGTCTCCAGTCTGGGCTGCCCCTTTGGCTATTTTCCCAGGCTTGGGCCTGGTGGTAGACAAAGGCATTCAGGAGACTTGGATTTCTCACATCTAAGTACAAAGACTCAGGCTTAGTGGGGGCAGGGGTTGATGTCGATCACCCCTTCCTTTCCACAGCCCCTTCCTTTCCACAGCCCTGTGAGTCTCTTTGCAGAGGCCTTCACGTGATCAATGCCTGTCTTAGGTTCAATCTCTGTCCTAGAGAATTGTTACCCATCATTGGCTAATTGATCAAGCATTAAATGCCAGGCACAGAACAGGTAGCGTTCATGCCAGGGAAATAAGTTTTTGTCTCCTTAGTGGCTCCTGGTCCAGAGGTCTCTCACTCAGCCTAAGTCACAGGGGGTCACAGCTTCCTGAGACCAGGCAGGGTGGTCCCCAACAGTTGGAATTTGTCAAATACCATAGGCTCAAACTAAACTCTGTAGCAAAGGTCAAGATCTGTGGAAATTAAATTTAAAAAATTATAAATAGTTACATTTTCAATAATCTTCAAATTTTAGAAACTAATTACCCTTTTTTTCTTAACATACTATTAGGCACAAAGTTGTATAAGAAAGCATTGTATTTCAAGGAAATAAACCAATCAAGAAATGTGAATTTCTTCCGTGTGCAGCAGCTCTTGGAATGTAGGTAATTTTTTTCTCCACTTGCAATCATCACTCAAGATGTAACCGGAATTTCATTGGCTGTTGGATGAGCCAGAATAGGTCAGCATGAAACCTGAGTTCAAAGTGCGATATGGGCTTGATGATTTTGCAAGGTTTGTCAAAAACATAGTGAGTACATCATAGAATAATTACTTTGTATCAGTATCTTTCCCCCACATTGTGTTTCTTTAAGAGTGATTTCTGAAAATAGCGACTCTACTCTCACCAGGTGTTTGAGCACATGATCTTGGGTAGGCATAGAACTTTCCATTAGAGAGGGGTAGGGAGAGCTTTGGGGAATTCCACCTTAATTTCTGGAACTCCACTTGCTCTCCTCTACCTTTTTCTGGCCTCCATGAAGTTCGCCTGTGTCTGCAGCCTGCATTTTCCCTTTACTTTCCTCTTCAGCTAACATTTACTGAGAACTGCTATGTCCCAGATTCTGTGCCAAATCATGAAGATATAAAGCAGAAAAAAAGTTGGACCCTACTTTTGAGAAAGTCAGAATCTGGTAAGAAAATGGAAATTTAAATGAAGGCAACACATAGAAATTGCTCCACAATGCTTGGATCACTGAAGGCACTGCCTCATTTACTTTACTTTTCCAGATTCAATAGAACTAGCTCAAGTCCCACCTAGATTGCCAGGAATGGCAGGATCACAAATACGTACTTTCTTGTCCTCTCCTGGATCATCTGAGGATCCCAGAGGTCTTCAGCACAGTCTTGATTTGAGTAAGGAAAACCCTGTCATCCCCCAGCTGGCTCTTTCTGGTGACCTGGTTCTCACTGCTCCCCACCCCCACTCTGCTTCAGTGCTGACCCCTCACTTGTTGGCATTGCTGATCTATGCTGCAGCCAGTGGGGTCCTTTGAGAGAGATGCTCTGCAGCTTTCTCCACTTCCTCTGTGCTAAATCCACATGGGTCCCCATCATCTAGTTTCCTACGGCTGTGGCTCTAGGTACTAAGGCCTTCCATACACCCTTCCTGCATTCTCTTCCAATATTCCACATCCCAGAGGCACATGGCTTCAGACCCTTCCTGGAGTCCAACATGACTTGAGGATCCTTGTCAGTTCTAGCAATACACTGGCTTTATTTGTTCTCTTTTTCAGGCACTGTTGCTGGGATGGATCCAGATCTTTGGGATGCCTGGCAAGCAGGAAGACCTCTTCCCAGATAATCTAGCAGTACATTTCATGGGCTTGAATTGTGGCCATGGCTTACAGTTGTGAAAGCAGCACATCGCACAACTTCAGGAGCGGGATGGCTGGGTCAGAGGACAGATGCAACACTTAACTTCACAAAGAAACTGAAGGTTTTCCAGAATGACTACACCAGCTTGCACTCCCATTAGCCATGCTCTCTCTCTTCACATCCTTGCCAACACTTGGGTCATCCATCCTTCTAACTGTTGCCATTCCAATGGGTCTGAAGCGGTTTCCATTACTAATATTTCCAGAGCAGAATAATCAATGACACTAGGCTTTTGTCATTTATACTCAGTCTGTCTTAGTCATGAATATATGCCTTAGATAACCAATAATTTGAAAATAAGCTTAATCTATATGGTATATATTTTTTCTTTTTAAATATATTTTATTGATAATGCTATTAGTTGTCCTATTTACCCTGCTTCATTCCCCTCCACCCTGCATACCCTCTCCCACCCACATTCCCCCACTGTAGGTCATGTCCATGTGTCATAAGTTCTTTAGCTTCCACATTTCTCATACTATTCTTGCCTTCCCCATGTCTATTTTCTACCTACCATCTATGCTACTTATTCTCTGTACCTTTTCCCCCTCTCTCATCCCCCCACTCCCTGTTGATAACCCTCCATGTGATCTCCATTTCTGTGGTTCTGTTCCTGTTCTAGTTGTTTGCTTAGTTTGTTTTTGTTT
Organism: Tonatia bakeri; assembly: GCA_004024845.1. Lineage (NCBI taxonomy): Eukaryota > Metazoa > Chordata > Mammalia > Chiroptera > Phyllostomidae > Tonatia > Tonatia bakeri. The sequence goes on along the minus strand of PVIA01008763.1, from coordinate 22,610 downwards.
TAGGTGTGGTTGTTAATAATTGTGAGTTTGCTATCATTTTACTGTACATGTTTTTTATCTTCTTTTCTTAGATGAGTCCCTTTAACATTTCATAAAATAAGGGCTTGGTGTTGATGAACTCCTTTAACTTGACCTTATATGAGAAACACTTTATCTGCCCTTCCATGGTAAATGAAAGCTTTGCTGGATAGAGCAATCTTGGATGTAGGTCCTTGCCTTTCATGACTTGGAATACTTCTTTACAGCCCCTTCTTGCCTGCAAGGTCTCTTTTGAGAAATCAGCTGACATTCTGATGGGAACTCCTTTGTAGGTAACTGTCCCCTTATCTCTTGCTGCTTCTAGGATTCTTTCCTTCATTTTTACCTTGGCTAATGTAATTATGAAGTGCCTTGGTGTGTTCCTCCTTGGGTCCAACTTCTTTGGAACTCTCTGAGCTTCCTGTACTTCCTGGAAGTCTATTTCCTTTGCCAGATTGGGGAAGTTCTCCATTATTATTTGTTGAAATAAGTTTTCCACTTATTGCTCTTCCTCTTCTCCTTCTGGTACCCCTATCATTCAGATGTTGGAACATTTAAAGATGTCCTGGAGGTTCCTAAGCCTCTCCTCATTTTCTTGAATTCTTGTTTATTCATTCTTTTCTGTTTGGTTGTTTCTTTCTTCCTTCTGGTCCACTCCATTGATCTGAGTCCCAGTTTTCTTTCCATCACTATTGATTCCCTGTGCATTTTCCTTCATTTCACTTAGAGTAGCCTTCATTTTTTCATCTAGTTTGCAACCAAATCCAAACAATTTCTGTGAGCATCCTGATCACGAGTACTTAGAACTGTACATCTGATAGGTTGGCTATCTCTTGGTCACTTAGTTGTATTTGCTGGGGAGCTCTGATCAGTTATTTCATTTGGGCCATTGCTTTTTTTGTCTGTCAGGCCTGTTATGTATGAGGGGTGGAGCCTTGGGTGTGCACCAGGGTGGGGCAACCCATTTCGTTGGGTTGTGACACTGTATGTGGGGGTGGGGTCTGAGAGGGAACAATGACACTTGTTCTACTCTCTGTCGGATTTCAGTCCCTTCCTCCACTTCCCCCAAGCAAACTGGGCCTTTCTGGTGCTGATTCCTGTGTGGGCGGGCTTTTACACATTCTAGGTCCCCATGGGTCTCTCCAGTGAACTCTCCTGTGGGGTTGGGAGCCTCTCCTGGCAATTCAACCCCCACAGGTGTTTTCAATCAGTGCCCTGAGGCTCTGTTTCCCAGCACTGGGACCCTGGGTTGCATGGTTTGTCTCGTTCCCCAATTTCACCTGGTTTATCTGCATGCAAATGTGGGACCTCCTGGTCAGCTAGCCACCTTGCATACAATGCCTGGCTTCACAATCGCCACCTCACTGGGTCTGCTCATAGCTACCCGGAGCCCGGGGTGTGCCAGCTGCCACCTGCGTGCCCAGGATCTGCCCGCTGTGGTCTTGTGTGCCTGGGATGCCTTACATGCCTGGTGCCACCACTTTTTGTGCCTCAACCCCTAGACACCCAGCTGCCCAACTCCACCCTTCCTACTGGTCTGGATGAATGTGTCCATTTTAACTCCTTGGTTGTCTGACTTCCATACAGTTCAATTTTCTGTCAGTTCTGGGTGTTACTTCATTTCTAAATTGTTGTTGTCCTTATTTTGGTTGTGTGAGGAGTCAGAGTGTGTCTACCTACACCTCCATCTTGGCCAGAAGTATCTATATGGTATATTTTTGATGATTTTTTAATTGTTGCTCAAGTACAGCTTTCTGCCTTTTCCCCACAACCCCAGCCCAACACCCCAGCTCTCCCCACTCCCTCCTCTGTTTCCACCCTCCCCCCTTGTTATTGTTCACGTGTCCAATTGTTCCCACAAAACCCCTCACCCTTTTCCCCTGGAATCCCCTCCCCTCTTCCATCTGGTCACTGTCAGCCTGTTCTCAATTTCAGTGACTTTGGTTATGTTTTGCTTGTTTGTTTGTGTTGTTGATTAGGTTCCTATTAAACCTGATATCATATGGTATTTGTCTTTCACCACCTGCTTTATTTCACTTAGCATAATGGTTTCCAGTTGCATCCATGCTGTCCCAAAGGGTAGGAGCTCCTTGTTTTTTTCTGCCGCATAGAATTCCATTGTGTAAATGTATCATAATTTTTTGATCCACTCATTTACTGATGGGCACCTATGTTGCTTCTAGCACTTGGCTATTGTAAATTGTGCTGCTATGAACATTGGAATGCATGGATTCTTTTGGATGGGTGTTTCAGGGTTCTTAGGATATAATCCTAGCACTGGAATTGCTGGGTCAAAAGGCAGTTCCATTTTTAGTTTTCTGAGGAAATGCCATACTGTTTTCCATAGTGGTTGTACCAGTCTGCAATCCCACCAACAGTGCACTAGGGTACACCTTTTTTCCACAACCTCTCTAATAGTTGTTTGTTGCTTTGTTTATGATGGCTGTTCTGACTAGTATGAAGTGGTATCTCATTGTGGTTTAATTTGCATCTCTCTGATGGGTAGTGATACTGAGCATCTTTTCATGTGTCTCTGGATCCTCTGTATGTCCTCCTTGGAGAAGTGTCTGTTCAAGTCCTTTGCCCATTTTTTAATTGGGTTGCTTGTCTTCTTAGAGTGGAGTTGTGTAAGTTCTTTGTATATTTAGGAGATTAAACCCATTGTCTGAGGTATCATTGGTAAATATGTTTTCCCATATGGTTGGTTCCCCTTTCATTTTAATACTGTTTTCTTTAGCCATGCAGAAGCTTTTTATTTTGATGAGATCCCATTTATTTATTCTTTCCTTTATGTCCCGTGCTCTAGGGAACATATCAGTGAAAATACTGCTGCATGAAATATCTGAGATTTTCCTGCCTATGTTCTCCTCTAGGATTTTAATGGTGTAAGGGGGAATTAAAAATACCCACAAGAAGAAAAATAAAAATTAGAAAAAGTGTAAAAGCATCTTTTTTCTTTAATCTCTCCATTTTTCTCTTTCCACATATTATTTAACACAGGTGTTGCCATAATAGGATCTCAATTAACACAGCAGATACAGAATGAATGAATGAATGAATGAATGAATGAACAAATAAATAAATGGTTAGGTGGCTCATCACTTGGAATCAGTTCTATGGACAGTAAAGAGAATAGGAGGTATTTTCAGGAGCACAAATAGTTTACAATAATTTACTTCCTCTTCCTCAGCAACAGCCACACATCCCCATTATCTTTAAGCAGATCTAACTGCTATAAGGAGCACCAAAGTCTAATTTGAGGCTATCTTTTAATGTAACCACATAAATCGATTGGGTTTTTACTTTGTATATGTTATGCATCAACAGAAAATATAAAAATATATTTATATACCCAAAGACTATTTTTAAACATAGTAGAAACAAAGTGGACTGATTAATGTTTGAACAACAGTGTAAAAAAAAAGTGCTCATTCAGTTAGGAAGTGGAGTCCAAACACTCACTACTTATTTAGTCTCTGTCCTCATCCTGACTCAATTAGAAACATGTTGTGTCAGGTGGTGGTTACAGTATCTCTCAGTTAAAAAAAAAAAAAACTGGCCACCATCACTTTAGTAAGTAGTAATTTGAACTAATGCGTAAATAAATAGAAATGCCAAGCATTCCAACTAGAAGAAACAACTAAGTATGAAATCCTGGGCTATTCTCCAAGATTCTTAAAACTGCCTGGCTTATTTTGCTTAGCATAATGTTTTCCAGTTCCATCCATGCTGTTGCAAAGGGTAGGAGCTCCTTCTTTCTTTCTGCTGCATAGAATTCCATTGTGTAAATGTACCATAGTTTTTTTATCCATTCATTTACTGATGGGCATCTAGGTTGCTTCCATCACTTAGCTATTATAAATTGTGCTGCTATGAACAGTGGGGCACAAAGGTTCTTTTGGATAAATGCCATATGATCTCACCTTTAACAGGAACTTAAACAACCAAACAAAGAAACAAGCAAAATATAATCAAAGACACTGAAATAGAGGACAGGCAGAAAGTGACCAGAGGAGAGAGAAGAGGGAGTTTCAGGGGAAAAGAGGAAGGGTTTACAGGAACAAAGTTAAAAGACACATGGTCAAAAACTAGGGGGAGGGTGGTAATGGGAGGGAAGTTGGGAGGGAGGGGTGGGCAGACTGGATTGGGAGTAAAGGGGAGAAAACTGTACTTGAACAATGATTAAAATAAAAAAAAAATTCTTAAAACTTACTTAAGAGTCCAAGAAGACAGAATTCCTGAAAATAAGTTGTGTTGCCTTGTGAATACAAACCAAAAATATGTTTTTAACAAAAGTATTTGACTTGTGTGCTCATACAGACACACTTTTAGCTATCTACCCCAACTTCCAATATTATAAAAATTATTTTGAAACCTAAATCTATAATTAATAGTTTTTTGAGGTTTGTTAGGGTAGGGTTTTGTGGGGTTTTTCTTGGGGAGTTCAGCTTGAAATTCTAAAATCTTGCTTAGGAATGCAGATTTCCCTGTCTTCAGGCATTTGTGCTATTCTATGTTACATGCATTGAAAACTTTAAATGTGGTAGTATCATTTTATGCAGGTTTGAATAGTATAGCTAATCTAAAAATAAAAATATACAAAATTTATTATTCCATGGAGATTTTCCTAAATCAACCTTCCCCCCATTTTTAGAAGCATTTGGCTTATTGTAACAAATGGTACTTACATGTATTTATTCCATGCAGCCCTTATTGTTTGCAAGCACTCTATTAAAAAACAAATGCAAAAGTAATGTCAAATACAACCATATTCCAGAGAGAATAGCAAAAACATTTGGCTAAATTGAATTTCAAAACCAAATATGTGGTTCTCAACACATTTATTGAAAAGTAAATATTTGCTGTAAAAGCATATATACAAACATAAATATCAGGGCCTTTATTATTAAATCAATGTAACTACATTAATATGATAGTGTTTTATGTCAATGAGGAATAAATTTAAAGTGCAATGAATCAGATCCTCACTTTAACCAGTAATAATAAACTTATTTTATGCCAAACATTTAATTAATGCTGCCAACAAAAAGCTAATATAAGTTTCACCCTTGTTCCTGAATTTATCTCCACTATGGATATATTTTAAAAATTAAAGACAAGAAGTTGGGATCAGAGGCATTTGCAAAAACATATTAACATCACAAAGATTTATAAACCCCATAACTTCCTTAAGTATATTGAAAGTGATTTGTACAATATATGATACCAATATGTATCCACTCTTATTCAAAAAAAGTGTCACATATAAAGTCACATTTCTGTGTGAGTCATAGGCAAAGAGAAGACATTGAATTTTTAAATAGTAAAGCTTTGCACCAGCTGAACATGTGATTTATTTTTATGGCATACTTACCATAAAAGACACAATGCTGGACCTACTCCCTCCCACCAAGAGTACACACACTTGAATTTTCTTTTCCGGTGTACTGTCCTAAGCTCCAAGGGCTCTTCTTTTGCTTCTGTAACTTGTTTCCTTAGTTCATTTATTCTACTGCTCACTTTTATTATTTCTTTAACTTTCTAAATAAACTTTCTCTTATAATTTGAGTTCTTGGCTTTAAGGTCTTTGTTGCCAAACTAGAACCAAGGTCCAACTTCACCAGTAACAACTGATGCTGTTTCGCTGCTGATAACATATGGTGCCATGACTTGGATCACCTCATCACTGTCTCGCAGCAGACTAAATCCTTTGTTAAAATGCGCATTGTCAACGCCGAGACAGAAGGTAAATCTGCCCTCTGGACATGGACTCACCTGCCCACATGACCACCCCAAGTGACAGCTGTGTGACCAGGATTGTCTCATTTTGGGAGCCCATTTTCATCACCATCTCCTGAAATGAGACTCAACAATTTAACTGAACTGACTTATTTTTAGGATTGAACAATTGAGTCAATGAAATATGGGTCAATCTACCAACTTCACTTCTAAATACAATAATTCTATATCAAGATGATGATGATTCATGGATTCCAGCCTATTCCTACTTTAGAAAAATCAGCTAACAGTCCTCTGCACCAGTCTTAGATTCCATTCCCTCGTCTCCCTTAGATCGGGCAGGGAGAGACTTCCATACCCTATATGAGCAGGGATGAAATCCTTTGTCAGCAGAAAGTAGTTACTGAGGACTGATCACCATAAAAGATTTCAGAGATGGAAGTCTCTGAAGAGGGAATGAAACAGGCTAATAAGCCAGGACAAGTGGAATAAGGAAACTGACACAGATAGTTAAACAGTCAAGCAGTTTACAGCCATCTAGTAAATCACAAAATCCTATCTTCTGTAACTAAGGACACTTAAGAGTAAATGGTTTACACTTCTCCTCCCTCACCAGAGAGTAAATAGCTTAAATCACCCTACTCAAGGAAACACAGAAAAAAAATTCATCTATGCTATTTATGCCAACCACACCCAGGACAGGTGAAGTCAGGGAAATAAATCTCATTTTGCTGATGAATATTCTATTGAGATCCTCCCCTAATAACTCCCCTAAACTCCTAGTTTTTAAACTCTCAAGAGGCCAATGGGCTAGCACCCTCTTTCTCTCTTTTTCTCCCTCCCTCTCTCCCTTTCTCCCTTTCTTACTCTCCCATTCCCTAGAGCATACCTGATCAAGAATCTTCTTTTTGAATATACTTTCCTAAGCTTCAAGGGCCCTTCTTTTGCCTCTGTAACTTGTTTCCTTAGCTCAATTCTTCTCATTCTCATAAAAATGAGTAAAAAAATACACTCATTTTTACTACCTCTGTAACTTTCTAAATAAACCATCTTATAATTTGAATACAAAAATAAAAAAGGATATCAACACAAATAGCCTTACTCAATTAGACCACTAGGTGGCGGTATTAACTATACCAAAACAGCCTAACCCTGACCTGCACTTCTCATTGTTCCAAGGTAATTCCCAAGAAATACAATCGGGTTAATCTTATCTGTGTTTTGAAAATTTCAAAATCATTATTCCATCCTAACAGAGACTACTGTGAACATCCTTTGAAAATACTTATTATCCATCTATTTCTCTTGGCTCTGTGTGTAGCCTTTCATTTCCAACTTTTACTTATCTGATGATATGCAATTTATCTGTCCCTTAGGTAGAAAAACACTGCTGTTTTTTTGTTGTTGTTGTTTAATTATATTTTATTGATTATGTTATTTCAGTTGTACTCATTTTTCTCCCCTTTTCCCCCTCCACTCAGCACCAGCAACTCTATCAGGCAATCCCCACACCACTGTTCAAGTCCATGGGTCATGAGTAGGTTCTTTGGCTACTCCATTTCATATACTATACTTTACATCCCCATGGCTATTCTGTAATTACCTATGTATACTTCTTAATTCCTCCCCTCTTCACAAATCCCCCCACACCCCTTCCTATCTAGTAACCATCAAAATGCTCTCCAAAACTATGGTTCTCTCTCTGTTCTTCTTGATTGCTTAGTTCATTTTTTAGATTCAATTGTTGATAGTTATGTATGTATTGACATTTTATTGTTCATACTTTTGATCTTTTTCTTAAATAAGTCCCTTTAACATTACATATAATAATGGTTGGGTGATGAAAACTCCTTTAGTGTTTTCTTATCTGGGAAGCTTTTTATCTGCCCTTTGATTCTAAAGGATAGCTTTATTGGGTAGGGCAATCTTGGTTATAGGTCCCTACTTTTCATGACTTTGAATATTTTTTGCCAATCCCTTCTAGCCTGCAAAGTTTCTCTTGAGGACTCAGCTGATAGTCTTATGCAAATTCCCCTAACTGCTTTTCTCTTGCTGCTTTAAGATTCTCTCTTTAATCTTTAACTTTTGACATTTTATTTGTGATGTGTGTTGGAGTGGGCCTCTTTGCATCCATCTTGTTTGGGACTTTGTGCTTCCTGGACTTGCACATCTATTTCCTTCACCGTTTTTTCAAGTAGATTTTCAAATTCTTGCTCTTTCTCTTCTCCTTCTGGCACACCTATGATGCAAATGTTGGAACACTTGAAGTTGTCCCACAGACTGCTTACACTATCCTCATTTTTGTTGGATTCTACATCCTTCTTCTTGTTCTGATTGGTTGTTTTTGCTTCCTCATGTTCCAAATCATTGATTTGATTCTTGGCTTCATTCACTTTACTGTTGTTTCCCTCCAAATTGTTCTTTAGTTCAATTACAGTATCCTTCATTTCTGAGTGGATCTTTTTTATGCTGTGGATATCCTCACTAAGTTCCTTGAGCATCCTTATAACTAGTATTTTGAACTCCACATCTGATAGGTTGCTTATCTCCATTTTGTTTAGTTCTTTCTCTGGAGTTTTTACCTGCTCTTTCATATGGGCCATGTTTCTTTGTCTCCTCATTTTTGTAGCCTCCCTGTGTTTGATTCTATGTATTAGGTAGAACTGCTATGACTTTTTGTCTTAATAGAGTGGTCTAATGTAGCAGGTGTCCTATAGGGCCTAGTGACACAGCCTTGATAAGGATCCCAGCTCGTGGGGTCTGTGACATTGTGGATAAGATACAACAAATTCACATGGACTACCGAGTCCTGTAGAGGAAAAGGGATGGCACAGCCATTCTCCTAAGAAGAGAGTGCCTTCACCTTTGCCTGACAAGCTTTTATTGCTTTTCTGGGCACATTACATGATGGTCCTCATTTACTATGCAGAGTTTCACTTTAGGTGGTTATCTTTTACAGAAAATAAAGGAAGGAATGTTGCTAATTACTTCAAAGAGAAGGATGTTGCAGACCAAGGGGAAAAGTGCTTGAACCGATTATACTCCATACTGGGAAGGATTAGCAAAGAATTTAGGAAGTTACAGTAAGCACTTGCTGCCTCAATTCAGGGTGAGGGATTTTTTAGCAAAAAGCAAGTCTCAAAGAGGCCTAGGTACAATGCAGGCCTGATTCCCCATGGGAGAACCTATCCATGGACATGGGTCCTACCTGGGCCCACACCACACAGAACAGTCTCCTATATAGCCTCCCCTATTACCCAAGCTGGGTACTCAAGGTGCACCCTTTGTGAGGATGGGGTGTACCCTCCTCTTGTAGTTGAACCTTGGTTGCTATTGGCAGGTCAATGGAAGTGATTTATCCAGTCCAGTCAGCTACAAGGGCTGGCTATGAACACTGACTACCAACCTCCACACTCCATAGAGGATCAATCATGCAGGGGGAAGGTGTGGTGCTCCAACATGGTCTGTAGCTATCCACTGGATGCACTGGCCCTGTGGTTTCCACAGCAGAGTAGGCCAAATTCAGCCCCCACCTGTGTTCTGCCTGGAGTCACCCTGTCTGAGCTATATAGCAATCTGAGATGGCTGTTACTTGTGCTGGACTTGGAGAATCCCAGGTGAAGCCAAGTTGTAAATCTAGGTTGGTTGCTGATAGTGCTGGGCCTGGGGCCACTTAGCAAGAGGTATGGAAGCTGGAGGTTCACTGAGACCAGATGATGCTTGTTTTAGAGGATTTAGAAAGCTGTGAAGCATGAGCCAAGACCAGTCATTTATATGGAAAAGCGTCTTGGGTGGGCCCATGAGTTGGGTGGTGCAGACTGTCTGGTCTCTCCAGGACAGGGCTAACAGTGTTAGCCACTTTGGTGGAGTCTCAGATACAGAACCAGGGTGCTGGCTCTCTGGTTCTGTGTGTAGAAGGCTCTGAAAAGGGTTAACAGCTCTTGCCTGCCTTTTTGCCTGGGAGAAAGCTGTCCCCCAGCTCTCACTTTCTTGCAAGACCCTTTATTTTCTCCTTGTATGCCACTAGTGCATTTCAGACTGCTACCCTGGTGCTAGAGCTCAGAAAGAGTGAGTCTGAGTAAAGTCCATGTGTGGGTTCTTTAAGAGGAACAGTTTGGAATGCCAGAAGTTTCTTCCACTAACACAATCCCCACTGTTTTTTTGCAGCCAGAAGTAATGGGGACTTATCTTTCTGGCATTAGAACCCTGGGCTGGGCTGGGGCAGTATAGGGCTGGGATTCCTCACTCCCCAGATATCCCTACTGAATTTTTATCTACCACATGTCGGTGTGGGAGCTGCCTGTTCCATGTCTTTGCCCCTCCTACTCTCTGGTTGGATATGGTTTCTCTCATTTTATATTTGTCAGACTTCTATTCAACTTGATTTTTGACAGTTCTGAGTGATGGTAGTTCTGTATTTTAGTTGTTTTTGATGTAGTTGTGCAAAACAGTGAACCCTGTTTACCTGTGCCACCATCTTGACTGGAAGTTGAGAAGCAGCACTGTTTGCATTGCATGGGAGTGAGCTTTGGAACTATATGGAAATATTCCTACAAATATAAAGAGCATCATATGTGTGAGAGAAAAACAAGAACAAGTTCACATTTTGAGTAAGAAATATTAAAATACTACAGGCTATCTTTGAATTTCCTCCTTTTTTTATTACCAAAGTTTTCAGGTTTGCTCTACATATTCCTTCTAGTAGACATGGTTAAAATGCTAGATGACTTATTTATCCCTGTAAAGTAGAGCAATATTGGAACACTTTTTAAAGGGCCAGGTGGTAAATATTTCTGGCTTTGAGAGTCAAAAGACAAAATTGAGGATGTTATGTGGGTTTTTATAAAACCATTTAAAAAATGTAAAACCATTCTTTACTCAAGAACCACATAATACCTACTGGCAGGCCAAGTTTGGCCTCTGGTCTGTAGTTTGCCAATCAGTTGTTAGAGAGTAAACACTATCATGGGATGTATCATATTTTTCAGGCAAAAACCATAGACTCTCAGAAAAAAATACTCTAGCCTGTATATTATGTTAAAATTTGTCTATTTAAATTGTTTTTCTATTTAAACCTTGCCCATTGATATATATGAGATCTGTCTAGAAGGTATCTAGCCATGTAATACAAAATGTAGAGACAGTTATTGAAGATAAAACAAACACTGTACATAGGACAATGATGCCTCAATCTGCTTCAAGGTAGGGACCTTGCAACCTCATACAGTTGTCCCAATTGCCATTAGCTGCCCTATTATATTTTCCTTAATCTCATCAATGGTCTAAATTCTCTTCCCTTTCAAAGGTGCTTTTAGTTTTGGGAAAAGCCAGAAGTTGAAGGGTACCAAATCTGGGCTGTAGGGGATCTGAGTCACTTGTGTGATTTGATGTTTAGCCAAAAACTGCACAAGACGTGATACATGAGCAGGTGCACTGTCATGATGAAGCTGCCAATCCCCAGTTGCCCATACCTGCAGCCTTCTGAATCATCCAAATAACTTCTGCAGACAAATCTTCAAGATTAAAGCAGAACTTGATGCAAATTCATTGCTCTACTTGCTTAGTCATTTTGAATATGATGGTCTCACAGTACACATGATGACTCAGTGGATTCTATTGCTCCCACTGACTAGTACAGTGAAATTTATCATTTCATATAATAAGGGCTTTGTGATGATGACCTCTTTTAACTTGACCATATCTCAGCTGCCCTTCCACTCTAAATAATAGCTTTGCTGGATAGAATAATCTTGGTTGTAGGTCCTTGCCCTTTCATGACTTCAAATACTTCTTTCCAGCCCCTTCTTGCCTGCAAGGTTTTCTTTGAGAAATCAGCTGATGGTCTTATGGGAACTCCTTTTTAGATAACTCTGTCTATTTCTCTTGCTGCTTTTAAGAGTATCCCCTTCTCTTTAATTTTGGGTAATGTAATTATGATATGCTTTGGTGTGTGATTCCTTCAGTCCAACTTGTCTGGGACTCTCTGAGCTTCCTGGGCTTCCTGGAAGTATTATTTCCTTTGCCAGACTGAGGAAGTTCTCTTTCATTATTTGTTCTAATAAGTTTTCTATTTCTTGCTTTTTCTCTTCTCCTTCTGACACCCCTATGATTCAGATGTTGGAATATTTAAGGTTGTCCTGGAGGTTCCTTAGCCACTCCTCATTGTTTTGAATTTTTGTTTTTGTTCTGATTGAATGTTTATTTCTTCTTTCTGGTCCAAACTATTGATTCGAGTCCCAGTTTCCTTCCTGTCACTGTTGACTCCCTGTACATTTTCCTTTAATTCACTTTTCATAACCTTCACCTTTTCCTCTATTTTGCAACCATACTCAATCAATTCTGTGAGCATCCTAATTACCAGTGTTTTGAATTCTGCATCTGATAGGTTGGTTATCTCCTTGTCACTTAGTTGTATTCTTTCATTGGAGCCATTATTTTTGTCTTGGTGAGCCTGTTACATAGTAAGGGGCAGAGCCTTAGGTATTCACCAGGGTGGGGCAACCCACATTACTGAGTTGTGGTGCTGTCTGTGGGGGAGGGATATAAGAGGGAATGGAGCCACTTGTTCAGATCTCTATAGGCTTTCAGTCACGTCTACTGCTACCCACAAGCAAATTGGGCCCCTCTGGTGCAGATTGCTGGGTGGGTGGTTTTGTGTACATTCTAGGACCCTATGGGTCTCTACAGTAAATTTTTCTATGAAACTATGAGTTTCTTCTGCCACTGCAACACCACAAATTTTTTCAGTCAGAGGTTTTGATGCTTTATTTCTCTGCACTGGAACACTGGGTTGTGTGGACTGCCTTACTCCCAAGTTGTTCCTCCTAGTTTATCTGCATGCAGCTGTTGGACTCACTGGTCCACCAGCTACCCCCTTGCCTGGTATGCTAGCCAATGCCTTGCCACCCTGGTATTACAGCTGCCACCTTCCCACACATCCTCCACCCTGGCTGCCCATCTCTGCCCTCCTACTGGTCTGGATGAATGTTTCTTATTTAATTCCTTGGTTGTCAGATTTCCTTACAGTTTATTTTCTGCCAGTTCTGGTTGTTTTTTATTTTTAAATTTTTTGTTGTCCTTCCTTTGGTTAGCATAGTGTATCTACCTATGCCTCCATCTTGGTCAAAAGTCCATTAAAGCCTAGTGTTTTTTATTTCTCTTCATTCTGTTCAGTTTGTTTCTTTTATTTGTTTGTTTGATTGAATTGTTTGGCTGGGTTTCCCAGTTCTGTCTTTCATCTGTATTTTAATTTTCCTTATTTCACTTTACTTATGTTCCAATAGCATACTACTCTAGGTCATGTACTTCCTATTCTTGTTTTTCAGATCATATAGTTTCTGTTATATTATTGTTGCTCCAGTATTAGTGTAAATAATTGTTGTTCCATATATTGTAAGTATTACACAGCACCCCATCTGGATCTTAGCCCATTTCACTATCTTCTGGACCTTTATTACTGTTGTGGCTAACTCTATCATCTTGCACACTATGTCTATTGTCTATCCTCTTCTCTCACTGTATCTCATAATCTGATCTCCCACAAGTGTTCTGTTTTCTGGATTCAGCTCATAATCCTTCTCCCCTCCAACAAGAGTCTTACCTCTTTTCTACCATTTCTAAAAAGTGGCTAGTTGGATGAAATATCATGGTAAACACTATGCTTATACAAAAGATCTCCTATCTCTTCTCTGCCAGTTGGTACTTTAATCCCATAGCATACACTGCTGCTGTCTTAGTCCATTTTGCCTTCCCCCTCCAACTGGTCACATAAAAGAGTAGGGGGGAGCTGTGAACACCATATACCTGCTAGAAGAGAGAACCCACCAAAAAAGGAACTGCCAACAGATAAAAAAGGAAGATGGCAGAGTAGTGAGTGAAAGCTACACTAGCCACAACCCAGGACCAATCTTGAATTACAACTAAATGGAAGTGAAATTATCCACAACAAAAAAACTGAACAATGATGAGACAGAAGCCTCATAACATTGGAAAGACTGAAGAACCAGCTTCAATACAACCTGTATGCACCTGAACAATAGCATACAAGATATGGTGGGCGGACTGACCCTCAGATAACCAGCTAAGAGTAAGGACCTACCAAAGAAAGACCCAACAACAATCAAAACCCAAAGACATACAGAGAGCCAACACAAACAACAGCCCAAAACCGGCAAGCTCAGGAGACCAAGAAGACTGCACAAGTGAGTCTCACAGGTCTTTTACCATAGAAGTTCACACCAGAAACCTAGGGAGTCAGAACAGATCAATTTGAGAAGCAGAGACTAACAAGAAGAGTCTCACAAACAATAGGAAGACAAAGAAACAATCCCAAATGAAAGGAAAGGAGGAAGCCTCAGAAAGAATGCTAAATGAAAAAGAGGCAACTCAACTATAAGATATTGAGTTCAAAGCACTGACTATCAGGAAGCTCAATGAGCTCACAAAGAATTACCAAAAACTACAGGGAAACTATAATGAACTCACCACAAACTATATCAACATGACAGAGGAAAGAGAAACTATTAACAAGGACCAAAGGGAAATAAAGAACACTATTTCTGAATTGAAGACCACAGTAGAGGGAATCAAAAGTAGACTAGACAAAGGAGAGGATTGAATCAGTGAGCTGGATGACAAGGTAGAAATAAACTCTCAGGAAGAGCAAAACAAGGAAAAAAGACTCAGAACAGATGTTAAGGGAACTGCAGGACAACATGAAAGGGAATAATATCCAAATACAGATACCAGAAGAAGAAAAAGAGAAAGGGATAGAAAACCTGTCTGAAAAAGTAATAATGGAAAACTTTCCTAATCTAATGAGAGAAAAAAGTCACACAAATCGAGGAAACACAGTGCATTCTAATCAAGAGGAGCACAAAGTGGCCCACTCAAAGACACATCATAATTAAAAGGGTAACATTCCAAGACAAAGAGAGAATCTTAAAGTCAGGAAGAGAGAAATAGGAAGTAACATACAAGGGAGCTACAATTAGCCTAGCAGCTCACTTCTCAACAGAAACATTATAAGACAGAAGGGAATGGTAAGAAATATTCCAAGTGATGAAAAACAAAGGCCTGTAACCAAGACTACTCTGTCCAGCAAGACTCTCAATTAAAATGGGAGCCCAAATAAGGAGCTTCCCAGACAAAAGAAGCCTCAAAGAATACATCTTCACCAACCCAGCACTGCTAGATATGCTAAAGAGACTGCTTGAAGAAGAGGAAGAAAAATAGTGGACAGTAATATGGTCATGAATAAGTGACTATAAATTATAAATGTAAATGGATTAAATGCTCCAATCAAAAGACAAAAAGTAGCTGAATGGATAAGAAAGCATGACCCACACATGTGCTGCCTACAAGAGAACCACCTCAGAACAAAAGATCTACACAGACTGAAAGTGAAAGGTTGCAGAAAAAAAATTCCATGCATATGGACCGGAAAAAAGCTGGGGTAGTAATACTTATATCTGACAAAATAAACTTCAAATCAAAGGCCATAAAAAGAGACCAAGAAGGACGCTTCATAATACTCAAGGGAAGACCCATCAAGAAGACAAAAATATTATAAACATATATGTACCCAACATAGGAGCACCCAAATACATAAAGAAAATCTTGGAGGACTTCAAGAAAGATATAGACAGCAACACACTTATACTAGGGGGTTTTCATACCCCACTGTCAAAAATGGATAAGACTTCCAAACAAAACATCAACAAGGATATACAGGCATTGAACAATATCCTAGATCAAATAGACTCAACTGATATATAGAGAGCCTTTCATCCCAAAGAAGCAAAATACACATTCTTTTCCAATGCACATGGAACATTTTCAAACATAGACCACATGATGGGACACAAAACAAGCCTCAACAATTTCAAGAGAAACTGAAATCATAGAAAGCATCTTCTCAGACCACAATGGCCTGAAACTAGAAACCAACCACAAGGAAAAAACTCAAAAGCACTCTAAGTCATGCAGATCGAATACCATTATATTAAACAATGAATGAGTTAAAAAGATCAAGGAAGAAACAAAAATGTTTGTGGAAACAAATGAAAATTAACTCACAACAATCCAAAACTTATGGGACACAGTGAAGGCAGTCCTGACAGGGAAGTTCATAGTGATACAGGCCTATCTAAAAAAGATAGAAACATTTCAAATAAACAATCTAACCCTACACCTACAAGAATTTAAGGGACAACAAAGACAGCCCAAAGCAAGTAGAAAGAAGGAAATAACAAAGATCAGAGCAGAACTAAATGACATTGAGACTAAAGAAACAATTCTAAGGATCAATAAATCCAAGAGTTGGTTCTTTGAAAAGATAAACAAAATCAGCAAGCATTCAAAGAAACTCAAAAAGAAAAAAAGGGAGAGGACCCAAATAAACACAATCAGAAATGAAAGAGGAGAAATTACGACTGGCATCACAGAATAAAACATGATTGTAAAAAATTAGTATGAAGAACTATATGCCAAGAAATTTGAAAATCTAGGTGAAATGGACAAATTTCTAGAAAAAAAATTTTTTCCAAAACTTAATGCAGAAGAAGCAGAAAGCCAGAACAGACCAATAACAACTGATGAAATCAAAGCAATAATCAAAAACCACCAGCACACAAAAGCCCCAGACCAGACGATTTCACAGGAGAATTTTATATCACATATGAGGAAGAGCTAACCCCTATCCTTCTGAGACTTTTCAAAAAAATCCAAGAAGAGGGAAGACTCCCAAACTCTTTTTATGAAGCCGGCATCATCCTAATCCCAGAACCAGACAAAGACACAACAAAGAAAGAAAACTTCAGGCCAATATCGCTGATGAACATAGGTGCTAAAATCCTCAACAAAATATTGGCAAACCACATCCAGCAATATATTAAAAAAATCATACACCATGATCAAGTGGGATTCATCCCAAGGATGCAAGGATGGCATAATATTTGCAAATCAATAAATGTAATACATCACATAAACAAAGAGAAAGACAATAATCACATGACCATATCCATAGATGCAGAAGAAGCATTAATGAGGTACTGCACCCATTTATGATAAAAACATTCAGCAAAGTGGGAATAGGGGGAGCATTCCTCAATATAATAAAGGCCATATAGCAGAGACCTACAGCCAATATCATACTTAATGGGTAAAAAATAAAAGCTTTCCCACTAAGATCATGAAAAAGACAAAGATATCAGCTTTCACCACTCCTATTCACATAGTATTGGAAGTCCTATCCACATCAATCAGACAGGAAAAAGGAATAAAAGGCATCAAAATTTGAAAGGAGGAAACAAAACTGTCACTGTTTGCACATCATGTGATAGTGTACATAGAAAATCTTATAGATTCTACCAAAAAACTACTCGACCTAATAAGTGAATTTGGCTAAACAGTGGGATACAAAGTCAATAGCTGAAATCAAAGACATTTTTGTACACCAACAATGAAATATCAGAAACAGAAATCAGGAAAAAAATCCCATTTGATATAGCAACAAGAAAAATAAAATACCTAGGAATAAACCTAACCAAGGAGGTAAAAGGCCTATATGCAGAAAACTACACAAAACTGAATAAAGAAATTAAGGAAGATACAAACAAATGGAAACATATACCATGCTCATAGATTGGAAGAATTAACACCATCAAAATGTCCATACTTCCCAAAGCAATTTATAGTTTCAATGCAAACTCTATTAAAGTACCAATGACATATTTCATAGACATAGAACAAACATTTCAAAAATTTATATGGAAATGAAAGACCCTGAATAGCCTCAACAATTTTGAGAAAGAAGAACAAAGTAGGAGGCATCACAATACCTGTTACCAAACTGTATTACAAGGCCACTGTAATCAAAAACAGCCTGATACTAGAATAAAAACAGACAGATAGACCAATAGAACAGAACGGAAAGCCCAGAAATGAACCCTATGGTCAATTAATATTCAACGAAGGTGGCAGCAACATAAGTGGAGTAAAACTAGCTTCTTCAACAAATGGTGTTAGGAGAGCTGGACAGCTACATGCAAAAAAATGAAACACAAGCACCAACTTACACCATACACAAAAATAAATTTAAGGTGGGTAAAGATTTAAATATAAGTTGTGACACCATTGAAGTCCTAGAAGAGAACATAAGCAGAGAAATCTCACATATTTCATGCAGCAATATTTTCACTGATTTGTCCCCTAGAGCAAGGGACATAAAGGAAAAAATGAACAAATGGGATCTCATCAAAATAAAAAGCTTCTGCATGGCTAAAGAAAACAGTATTTAAATAAAAAGAGAACCAACCATATGAGAAAACATATTTTCCAATGATATCTCAGATAAAGGTTTCATCTCCAAAATATATAAAGAACTCACATGACTCCACTCTAAGAAGACAAGCAACCCAATTGAAAAAATGGACAAAGGACTTGAACAGACACTTCTCCAAGGAGGACATACAGAGGATCCAGAGACACATGAAAAGATGCTCAGTATCACTACCCATCAGAGAGATACAAAATTAAAACTACAATGAGATACTACTTCACACCAGTCAGAATGGCCATCATAAACAAATCAACACACAAGTGTTGGAGAGGTTGTGGAGAAAAGGGACCCTGGTGTACTGTTGGTGGGAATGCAGGCTGGTACAACCACTATGGAAAACAGTATGGCATTTCCTCAGAAAACTAAAAATGGATCTGCCTTTTTACCCAGCAATTCCACTGCTAGGATTATATCCTAAGAACCCTGAAACACCAATCCAAAAGAATCCATGCATCCCAATGTTCATAGCAGCACAATTTACGATAGCTAAGTGCTGGAAGCAACCTAGGTGCCCATCAGTAAATGAGTGGATCAAAAAACTATGGTACATTTACACAATGGAATTCTATGCTGCAGAAAGAAAGAAGGAGCTCCTACCCTTTGGGACAGCATGGATGCAACTGGAAAGTATTATGCTAAGCGAAATAAGCCAGGCAGTGAAAGATAAATACCATATGATCTCACCTTTAACAAGAATCTAATCAACAAAATGAACAAGCAAACAAAGTACAGCCAAAGACATTGAAATTGAGAACAGGCTGACAGTGACCAGAAGGGAGAGGGGAGGGAATTTCAGGGTAAAAGGGGAAGGGTTTGCAGGAACAAATATAAAGGACACTAGGACAATAACAAGGGGGGGGGATGGGAGGGAGGTGGGGAGGACTGGGGATGGCTGGGATGGGGTAAAAGACAGAAAACTGTACTTGACCAACAATTAAAATTACAAAAAAACCATGTTAATAAAAAAAGAAATGCAAACAAACAAACAAATGTAAAGTCCTTGAACCTTACATTGTGAAAATAAGAACATCACACCTACCTTGTAAGCAGCCTAAATTTCAAGTATTGGTTCCCTGAGGAAATAATCACCCAAGGCAAAAATGCCAGTTAAAATTAAATATCCCTGAAAACTTAGATCTATGCAAGTTTAACATGCTAGTTAAGAGGAAACAAACTTCTTTTGGTACAATTTCCTTTCTAGGACACATTCAATGAGAAACAGTGAAAGTGTTAGGTAAAGTGATAAGATTAAATCATTTTGAAAATGTGTCTCTTTTTTTCTAGTTGTGAAGGCAAGACAAAGGTATTATAAAATACAACCTAGAAATCACTGATGTTTACAATTGAATGGATTTAACATTCATTTTTCCTATGTGTATATTTTTTAATGATAAGCAATGTAGCATACTATTCTTTAAATCCTGATTTTCGTATTTAATCTACCTTGTTAATTTTTTTTAAACTATTAATGTCTGTGCTGTATTCCAATTTATGGATGTACAATAATTATTTAATCATTTTCCTATTTTAACAATGCCTAGATTATTCCATTTTTCTCTTATCAATACATCTCTTTGAATAGCAAAAATAATTACTAATCTTTAATACTTTTACAATGTACAGGGTGGTGTAAATAATGCCCCCTTTTTATTACAAAATCTCTTATTACAAAATCATAAGCATGTAATTCCATAGCATAACAATATCACACTCAAGCACACTATATGACATTTTAGGCAAAATGTTCAAATTACTGTCCATCTCATGACAGACATCCACATACCCTACCAAATGCACTCACATAGGCATCACTTCTGCCAGACCCTGGATATCATTATCAATAGGAAACAAAATCCCTGGACCTAAGATGAGAAAATTTGGACCCAAAGATACTCATAATGCTGACATGTGAGGGGAGTAAGGACTAGGGTGCTGGAGAGAAAACAGCCAGAAACATCCACAAATAAACAACCATAATGCTGTGCACAGTGTTTTTCAGTAAAGGCCTTAGATAGAATATCTTTAAAAACTCAGTGTTAATGAGTTTTTATTTACATTTTTAAAGACTTTCCATTTAGAGTCAGGGGCTGGAAAGCAGAAACGCAGGAGCTGTGTGCACCCACGGGGAACAGAGTACCCAGTCTGCCGGACCAGGAGAGGCCTTGTCGTGGGGGTGCAGTCCTTCCCGTGGGCGCCCATGCCCCCAAACAGGGGTGTGTGCGGTTTTAGGGTGGACTGAGACCCCACGGCCCAGCCGGGAACAGGGAAGGGCTTCCGGAGCTGAGACGATCTGGCGAGGGTGCGCGCCCTGCGGGTTTACTCACTCAAACGGAGAACCCAGAAAAAAGCTATTCCTGGGTTCTAGGGTCCGCAGCGGAGACAAAGGGAAAGGCGCGACCCTTCCCAAGCCCCGGAGGGTGCATCTCGAGACCGGAGGAGAGACGGCGCTTCCCGAGAATGGGGAGCCCACGAGGGTAAGTACGGGACCCCTCGCAGAACCAGCCCAGGCACTGTGACCCGGAAGAGAGGCGGGGGCTCCGCTGAGCTTAGAGCCTGTGGTGGCGCAGCTGGGGGAGGGGCGCAATGCCTGGCCACCTCCGCAAACCAGACGGAAACAGCAATCGTTTCTGGGAAAAGCTGGTGGCCAGCCCTGAGTCTGACTGAGTTCTGTCTCAGAAAGTTGAAAGGCAGTCTCACCGCTCGCTCCTCAGCCTGCTTGCGCTGGCAGAAACAGAAACAACGATTTGGCCAGTCAGAAACCAACAAGAGTTTTTTGTGTGTGTGTGTTTCTTTTTTGTTTGTTTGTGTCTTAAATTTGCTTTGGTTGTGGGTGTTTATTTTTTCTTTCTCTCTCTCTCTCTCTCTCTCTCTCTCTCTCTCTCTCTCTGTGTGTTTTCTTCTTCTTTCTTTCTTTTTTCTTTCTTTCAATTTTTTTTTCTTTTCTTTTTTTCCCCTTATCCTACTAATGTTTGTTTGATTGTATCTTGATTTGGTTTATTAAGCAACATTTAAAAAAAAACCTCTATATATTTTTGTATCTCTCAATTCCTTATAATTCTTTTCCATCCATCTTAGTGTTATTACTTCTGCTCCAAATCTATCTCTCCTGTAATATATCTGCTGGTTGTTTTATTTTGGTTGTTGTTGTTTGTTTTTGTTTTTGCATGCAAATTTATATTATCTTTTTCTCTCTTTTCTGACATTTTTTATTTCAATAGTATTTTCTTTTCTTTATACATAATCTTCTTTGCTTAGCTGGTTATACTGTCGATTGATAGGTTCCCCCTATTATCACATTCACAATGTGTTGATAATTTACTGTCCCTCACTTGGGTCCCATTGGTACACAACTCAAGATTCTATGCTCCTTATTCTTGTTGTCTAGATCTCATAGAATCTGCCCTAAGATTGTTGCTTCAATATCACTATAAATAAGACTTATTCCATACACTTGTAAATACAACTTAACACCCCTCACAGATCTTGGCTCACTTCGCAATTTCCAAAACTCTACTAACATAGGGGTTACCTCTATTCTTTTACACACTACCCCTATTTACTATTCTTTATTCCTACCTTACCTCAGAATCAGACCTCTTGCTGTCTCATAGCTTTGTAGATCCAACTAACAACACTTTCCTCTCCACTAAGAGTCTTATTTTTCCATACTTTATAAAACGTAGATAGTGGGGCAGAAGATCATGGTTTACACTATATATAGACAAAGGATCTCCCACCTCTTCTCTACTGGCTGCTACTGTATATCATAGAATACTGGTTTTCTGTCTTAACCCATTTTGCCTTACTCCTCCAACTGATCACAAAAAAGAGTAGGGGGAAGCTATGAAAACCAGGATACCCAAAAGAGACTACACCACTGATCCTCGCAGGTATTCTACCACAGAAGATCACACCATAAATACAAGGAACCAGAACAGATCAAGTTAAGAAACAGAGGTTAACAAGAAGAGTCTCAGAAACAATGAGAAAACAAAGAAACAATCTGCAAATGAAGGGAAAGGGGGAAGCCCCAGAAGGAATGCTCAATGAAATAGAGGCAACTCAACTATCAGATATTGAGTTCAAAACAATGATTATAAGGAAGTTCAACGAGCTCACAATGAGCTTCCAGAAACTACAGGGAAGCTACACTGAGCTCACTGAAAACTATATCAATATGAAAAAGGAAATAGAAACTATCAACAAAGGCCAAGAGGAAATGGAGAACACAATTTCTGAACTGAAGAACGCAGTAGAAGGGATGAAAAGCAGGATTGATGAAGCAGAAGATCGGATAAGCGAATTGGAGGACAAAGTAGAAAAAAACATTCAGAAAGAACAAGAAAAGGAAAAGAGGCTCAGAAAAAATGAAGAGGGATTAAGAGAAATGCAAGACAATATGAAACATAATAATATCCGTATAATAGGGATACCAGAAGGAGAAGAAGATGAGCAAGGGATAGAAAACATACTTGACAAAGTAATGAAGGAAAACTTCCCCAATTTGATGAGA